>CABHPQ010105588.1:0-10670 GCA_902168405.1 Peromyscus aztecus
ATATTGTATTATTTTAACCATTAATAGATTGATGGACATTGGGTTGTTTCCACTGTTTTGGCTATTATAAATAATTCTTCCACACATTTGTGAGCTTTTGTATAAATATATTTACATTTTTCTTGGACACAGAGGTAGGAAGGGAAAGGTTACGTCATATGATATATTTAGGTTCAGATTCCAGATTGTTTTCCAAAGCAAATGCATCATCATTTTACATTCACACCAGCACTATATTAAATTTCCAGTGTCTCTACATTCTCAGTTACACTCATGATGACTTTTTACTTTTTTTATTATAAACATATTTGCTAATAATGTGTGCTATTTCACGGTCCCTTTTCCTTTGTTTGCTTGCTTTGGTTTTACTTGCTAAACTTCATATTTTAGACAAGTCAGACTGACAGAAGAAATAGTATATAGTATAGAAAGCAGCCATCTACCACCTTTGACCAATGCACACTTGCTGCTTCCACCACTATTAACATCTTACATTACTACAGTGCTATACTCTTTCCTAGGGTGGCCATAGAATTACTACTAATTAGGTGGGTTTACATAACAGAAATTCACCCTCCTGCAGTTCTGAGGGCTTTGTAAACAAGGTACTCTCACAGTCAGGAGCCTTCGGCTGACTCTGGAGAGATCTTCCTTTGCCCATCTCTAGCTCCTGGTAGTTGGTTCTTAGCGTCTTAGGCTGTGACAGTATCACTCCAGTTTCTGCTGTTGTACACACCCTGCCATCTTCCTACTGTGTGACTGATTCTCCTAGAGCTTTCTCATAATGGTGTCAGTCCTTGTATTCAGGCACACCCTCATCCAGCATAACTTCATCTTAATTATATCTGCTCAGACCTTTTTTTTTTTTTCTTCAGTAAGCAAGTCACATTTATTATCTCTCAAATTAGAATTTCATCATATCTTCCTGAAAGAAAATTCAACCCACACTTTCAATTAATCAACGAATATTGCTGCATTAATAATAATAGTAATGATTATTGAATTAGGTCCAACGTTTAGTCAGATGTCATTATATTTTCCTTCATGTACTTGTTCTTCTCCAAGATCCCATTCAGATAACACCTCACATTTCCTCTTGTTAACTTAAGCTGCTTTTGACTTAGCAGTGTACTTGTAACATTCTTTACTTTCAACGACCTTGACAGTTTTGATCAACACTGATCAGTTATACTGCAGGATGATCGTCTTTCTTGGAATTAATCTGATTTTGTTTTTTCATGCTTTGTGATGCTGTGGATTTGGGGGATGGCAGCTACAGAATTGGTGAGGAAGACAAGACTGTCATTATTATGAATTAGCTAAGGGCACACACTCACATTAGTCAGCTTCCCATTGCTGTGGCAAAATACCTGAGAAAAGCCACACATGAGGAGGAGTGGCTTCCCTGGGGAATAGTTTCCAAGGTCTCACCCATTGTTGTTTCCCTACAGAGGGAGGTCCCACAGTTGCAAGAATGCGGTAAAAGAATTTGGTTCACTGCATAGATCCCATGGAAGCAAAAAGAAAAAGACAGAAGGCCAAGATTGGAATATGTTCTTCAAGGTCAGGTCCTGAAAAACCTAAATTCCTTCTATTGTTCGCTCTCTAAAGTTTCAGCCATGTCCCAGTGGCCCCATAGGCCAGCGACCAAAGTTTAGATATATGAACCTTGGGGACAATTTATATTCCAACACACACAGTGCTATTAGCATAACTAATCACCTGGCCTAGGGATCATTTGTCGGATTTACCACTGGGAAGCTACCCATTTTCTCCCTCTCATACTTAATTCTTTGTAGGAAAGTACTCACCTACAGATTACAAGTCAATCGACATTTTCCTCCCCTGTCCTGTCACCGTGTTTTACTCATCAATCAGGCCTAGCAACACTACCTACCACTTGAGGTAGAAGTGTTTCAATGTTCATTTATATAAAGTTCTAAGCATGATATCTGTACAGAGCCATAATTTAATAATTATTAACAGTTATTAGCCCTCAGAAAATCACTGTGAAAGTCATTAACACTCTTTGATTTCTATAATAATAGGTTGAAATATGCCTGTCCTTGATTTATTTGGCTTAGCAATTTCCTTGAGAGTAGATATATATTAATAATTTTAATAGGTATATAATATCTAACCACTGCATTATCTTCAGGATAAAGTGACTTCTCAGTTTTTTTTAATACACACACACAAATACATATATAATATGTAAATTTACTATAACTATACAGGCACAATTACATATAATTCCTTTTCTTGATGCTGTTCTTTTTAATTTCATCTGGCATTGCTAAATAGAAAAAATTATATAGCAATGCTAACCTTGCATAGGTTACCAGAGAAATCAAGGTAACTCTCATTGAGGATCACAACTCCAAAATATTTTTTAAACGCTCATGTGTCTGCATTGTAATTTATATCTTTAGCAACCTGTAAGTCCCATCTTCAACTTCCAAGTTCACTTTAAAGGCATTTCTGGCTTAAGTAATCAGTCATAGGCACTCTGGGATCATGAAGATGCATAAAAAATGGTCCTTGGTCTCTACCTTCATTAACCTTATGATCTAATTTTTGAGAGTGAAATAAATAATCGTAATATTAGCTAAAACCAAAACATAATTGAGCTTTTTGATAATGAAAAGGGAACAATTAATTCTGACCATGATTATCACAGAAGACTGCACTGATTTGTAGCATTTTATCTGACCTCTGAAAGATGAGAAAAATCTCAATATATAGAGGGAGAAATCAAATTGCACATTCTAGGAAATACGTAAGCAAAGATATGTATATAAATAATGAGAGCAGCAATTATAGGAAAATACATATTAAGAAATCCTTTCCAAGTGTTCCCCAAATTGTCAAGGCCCATTCATACGTGTTTAAATTGTTTAATTAATCATTGCAAAAATTTAGAAATTAATGCCTCTTATATGACCAAGAAAGTGATAAAACTGACTAATCCTAACTAATAGCTACAGGATTAGGGTAAGCAGAAGACTGAAAGGCTAAATGACAGGAGGGTATTTCCAGTTATCTTTTTTTCCCTTCTTTTTGGAATTTTTTGTTATTTTGTCTTTTCTTTTCTTTTTTTTTTTTTTCCAGAGCTGAGGACCAAACACAGGGCCTTGCACTTGCTAGGCAAGCTCTCTACCAGTGAGCTAAATCCTCAACCCCAATATTTCCTACTACATCCAGCTGAGAACTAATTTGGAACCAGGTTGCAAAGGATTTTAACTGATAAAGTCTGAGGGTACTGGGGGATTATTGATCAATGATGAACAACTTTGTACAGCCAAACTGGATTTTCGTAAGAACAGAAACCCATGGTGCTGTTGGGAAGAAATGTATTAGACTTGGGTACTATAAATAAGTTAAGAGGAATATCAATATGAGAAAGTCCTTGTTGAAATGACGATGAGACAAGGAAATGGAAACTTCAAAACTCTTATGACAGTGTCACATGAGTCAAACATACAAAATTCGCACATATGGAAAAAGTGCATCAGTAGGCCTAACCATTTCAATCTTTATGTGCTTGCACAGCCCAGTGGACTTTACCTTAGGGAATTAATGAAATTTGGAAGGAGTTGGTGCATCAGAAGTGAGTAAGAGATATTCTTTAAATTTGGTCAACAGTAAAAAATACCAGGCATGGGGGATGAGAACATAAGGGAATGGGATGGTCGAACTGGAAAAGGGATGGAGTGGGAAAGCAATGAGAAAGATACCATGAGGGAGAGAGATATCATGGCGATAGAGAGAAACCCAGTACTACGAAGTTGCCAGAAACCCCCAAGGATGACCCCAGCTTCGACTACTAGAAATAGTGGAGAGGGTGCCTGAACTGAACTGGCTTGCTCCAGTGATCAGATCGGTGAACACCCTAACTGTCATCACAGAGCTTTTCTCCTATGACTGATGGAGGTAGATGCCGAGAGTCACAGCCAAACACCAGGCAGAGCTGCAGGAGTCCAGAGGAATACTATGCAGGAGAGAAGAGGGATACTATGAGCAAGTGCATCAGGGTCATGATGGGGAAACCTGCAGAGATGACCAAAGCAAACTAGTGGGAACTCACGAAAGTTGGATCAGTGGCTGTGGAGTCTGCATGGGACTGGACTAGGCCCCTGCATGGCGAAACTATTGTGTAGCTTGATCTGCTCCAGGGGGGGGGGGGCCCTGACGGTACAATCAGAATCCATCCCTGGTGCATGAGGGGGCTTTTTGGAGCCCACTACCTATGATGGGACACTGTGTGCAGCCTTGAGGCAGGGGAATGACTTGGGCTTGCCTCTACTGGATGTGTCTCCCCCTGGGAGGCCTTGCCTTCTTGTGCGGGGGAATGGGGGAGGGGTTGGGGGGGAGGGCTGGGGGGTGGGAGGAGGGAAGAGAGGGATCTCTAATTGGTGTGTAAAATGAAAAAAAAATTAATAAAAAAAGAAAAATTAGCACATTGAAATTATCAACAAATCCGTAGCGTCATAAACAAGTCATACTTACAATTGTCTTGGTCACTCACAGTGAGTATGTAAGCTGTAATCCTGGGCTCTGTGTTGTTTCACTTGGCTTTACATTATCCTGAGTTAAGTAGATGGTTACCATGGGAGAACCTGTATAGGAAGTAGGGTAGGGGAGTCAGTAGAATATGTAGAATAAAATGATGAAGAGGGCTACTAATGTAAGGAAAATCTGGAGTGTTTCACTCAATTACAGGATATAAGGAAATGAATAACACAGGGGAATTGTGAAATCTTTTCATTATACTTGTAGATGGCCCTGGCAAGAGCAATAACTTAGGAAAATTTCTAATTACATATTGTAGCAGTAGAGACACAAATTTAGATTCTGGAAATATCCATACTCTCTTTAAACTGTCTAGTTCATCCCTCTACATTAAAAAGTGACAAAAAAGGTTGCGAGAAAAAGATGTAATATTCATTTCTTTATCACAGTTAACAGAAATGAGCCCCAAACTGAAGTCTTATGACTTCTTGACCAACGTGCTATCAAACAAATGTGCCAATTCACCAGTTATAAATCTCTATGACTGCCAGCCAATTGAAGGAGAGAGTGAGGCAGGAACAGTGACAAAATGCAACAAGAATGTGCAATCAGAACAAGAGAAAAAAGTAAAAGAAGCTATAAGAAGGTAAAGTAGACTTTTACCTTTATAAGTCTTTTAACCACAGGGAGTTCCCTGAGCTTGCCTCAATGCCAAGTCCAGCTCTATGGGAAGAATAAATTCATATAGAATCATCTTTTTAGTAAAAAGCTTTTTTTTTTGGAGTTTGTCTATCCCCTTCTAACCACTAAACATTATCAAACACCTTTTCTCTTCCCTGATCACCATTCACTTACAACCAATATCTTGAGGAAGAATGAAATTGTCAGTTAATATGGTCTTCTCAATATACCACACTTTATATTCATCATGGAGCAAAGAAGTTCTGGAAAGTATGACACTGCTGGTGAGAATAAGCATGGCTGAGAGATAGATATAAAATGTCTGCATCCAAGGTGATGACTCTTTCCTGCATGAAGTTGGGGCAGTCACATGACCCACTTCCTTATCTATAAAAATGCAAATGATGGTATAAGCCTCCTTTACTAGGCATTTATGAAGGCTTATGGCAACATACTTTTAAAATTGAAGGCTCAATGTAAATAACATTTCACTGTAAGTTGTTAATGTGCCCCCAAGTTCTTTCAGTCAGACATTAAAAAATCCTTAATTTAGGCTGAACAAATTCAAACTTTATAAGAATTCCAGCAGAAGCTGGTCTGAATATTGCAGTACATGCATTCCTTTGCATATAAATTATACATACATATGAGAAAAACTGTAAAATGAATGGAAGCCTATGTAAAGCATAGAGGTCAAGTGACACCAGGTACTCACAGTAGTAAATGGATTAGCCCTATGGTTTGGAGGACGTATCTGAGAATGGGCTGGCTTTTGATCTTTAAAAGGAGAAGGAACAATGCTCCCTCTCAGAGTTGTCATGAGAATGTAAGTATTGCTGTCAGCTGTAGAAGTCCTAGAGATAATCTTGTCTCAAAAATATACATATGTAGATGAATGGTCTTGTTAAATAAGAAACACAGAGCCAATGCAGAGATGAAAGCCCAAGAGGTCAGAGCTAATAACCTTACCCTTCACTGCTGCTGTTGTCCTCTTCAGCAAGAGACCTACATCCTGTGTGTCTGTCTTTATATAGACTTTCTGTTCTGCCTTCTCCTTGGTTGTAAACCCAACCACATGACCTCCTTGTCACTGCCCATCTATACAGACCTCCAGGTCTTCTATGGTTGGTATTGAGATTAAAGGCGTGTGTCTCCAATGCTGGCTGTATCCTTGAACTCACAGAGATCTGCCTGGCTCTGCCTCCTAAGTGCTGGGATTAAAGGCATGCACCACCACCACCACCACCACCACCACCACCACCCAGCTTATGCTATGGCTTACTATTAGCCCTGACCCCCAGGCAACTTTATTTATTAACATACAAATAAAATCACATTTCAGTACAAATAAAATATCACCATATACATAGTTTTATTTATTTGTATAGAAAAAAATGTTTAAAGGTAAATGTTCCCTCCCTCCCTCTCCCTTTCTCTCCCTCCCTCCCTTTCCCTCTCCCTCCCTCCCTTCCTTCCATCTTTTCTTTCTCCTGTTGTTGTCCTTTCATGGGATTGACACTTTTCAGTTCTTAGCAATCAAAGATGTAAAAGGGGGTGGGGATATAGTTCAGTGTCAGAGTGTTTACCCAGCATGTACAAAACCCTAGGTTCAATCTATACTGTCAAAAATCAAAACAGAACCAAAAAAAGAAAATGCAAAGAGAATAAAAACAAAACTGGAAGCAACACTGCAGACATAGTGATTGATCTTCCAATTAAAAGAAATATGTGGTAGTTTTAGGATAATTTTATCCCAAACTTAGAAAATCAGCTGATTACTGGGAAACAACAACAACAACAAAAACAACAAAAACCATCTTATTAACTTAAAAAAGCTGAGTCAAAAGTAAACAAAATTAAGAACATCTCTCAGGTAGGTGTATAATTTACAACAGTTAGTTTTGCATTGTCTAGAGGGGGCCAATCGACCACAGCTTCCTTATTTATTAATTATGCATATTTTTATTTGGAATTTCTATTATCATTGCTACTTGTTTTCTTTCAGTTCTTCCCCCCCCCCTACTCCTAGATTTGGTGCTTAGGCTTGTGAATTGCAAATTAACTTCCTTTTCTAAATAAAAACTTAAGTATTTCAGCCTACAGATTTTCTTCTTAGCATTGCTTTCATTTCAAGCTATAATATTTTGAGAATAAATCATTTTTACTATTAATTAGTTCTAAATTTTGTAATTTGTATTTTTTTATTTACTGACATGAACTATTTAGAAAATATTATTTTAAATTTCAAATTTGATAGTATTTACTATTTTTATTACTTCTTCTCCACTGATGAATTACTGTAATTACCTTTACAAAATACATTTTCATGAGTAAGCAATTGGCAAGTGACTCAGGGTGCAGTTTGTGTACTAAAGGCTTCTTTGGCATTATGGGATGGCTGGGCTATAGTGGAGTATGGTGATATTTTATTTGTGCTCTAACAAATAAAACTTATCTGGTGATCAGAGGACACAGTCAGCCACTAGATTAGACATAGAGGCCAGACAGTGGTGGCACACACTCTTAATCCTATCACTAGGGAGGCAGAGATCCGTCTGGATCTCTGTGAGTTCAAGGCCACACAGGCCCACACCTTTAATCCCAGAACTTGAGATCTATGTCTTTGCTCAGGAAGGACACATGCCTTTAATCCAAGGAAGTGATGGCAGGAAGCAGAAAGGTATATAAGGCGTGAGAACCAGGAACTAGAAATTTTTTAGCAGCAATTCAGCAGAGATCCCTTCTGGATGTGGACTCAGAGGCTTTCAGTGTGTGGAAACAGGATCAGCTGAGGAGTTGGCAAGGTGAGGTTGGCTATGGCTTGTTCTGTCTCAATGATCTTTCAGCTTTAACCTCAATATCTGGCTCCAGGTTTTTTTATTTAAAAGACCATTCAACAATCTGTGTTATGGTGGGGGAGATAAGACAACTTGTATCCTGTGGCATATCTAGAAGTCTGTGTTTGACAGGATGCTCCTGTTTCCTTATAGTCACAGACTCCATGAGATTCTGTGAGGCTCTCTTAGGAGGCTTTGGCTTCCCTAAGTATGGTAGTTTTAAAGTGGTTAGAATTGTTATACATCTGCCACCTCTATGGTATGAGTGTTCTAACAAACATCAGAAGAGGATCTAAGCTTCAAAGAGTGTGACTTCAGAGGTTCAAATACAATACTCCCTACCATGTTCTACTAGTCAAGAATGGCATTCAGGTCAGTTCAAAGTCAGGAGCAGAACACTTAATTCCCCCTTTCAATAAGAGGGAAAAACAAAGACAGAGATGCTATGAAGATTCTCATTACTCGGTTCTATCTTTTCCTACTGCTGCATTCACCCAGTTCATATCCTGCCAGAGACATACTCTCCTTCCCGTCATGCTCAGTCACCACTTTCCATTTCCTGTAGATTAATATACTGAAAATACACATAGGTTGCCGCTTCTACACTCGACGTGTCATGTGGAACAGGGTCAATATGTATGATGGTACATAGTCAATATGTAGCATTGTGCAAAATGCACTTTGGATGGTATAGAGTGGCATATGCTGAATATATAGGTTGGTGCAGAGTCAAAACATAAGATGTTACAGCGTCAGCATGTATGATAATGCAGAGTTAATATCTAGGGTGGTAAAGCATAAGTATACAGAGTGGTGTAGATTTAAAAGATTGGGTGACACAGAGTCAATATGTAGGGTGGTGCAAAGTCCGAGTAAACCACAAATGTGCAAAGTACATGAAAGAGTTGTGTACTAGGACTTAAAGCCTACCTAAAAGGAGGGAAATCATGCTTGGTACTAGAATGTAGTCAGTGCCCTGGGCCTAGTGAAGCCACAGACAGTTAGGAACAATCTGTTATTGACACTTTGTTAGACTAGGGTAATTCCTTACTACATTCTAAATCTTATGCTTACACCCACAGAGAAGTGTAGCTCATGCCACTCATGAAAGAAGCTTCTTTATAGTAAATGGACATCACAAATAACCACAACTGGACACAAAGCAGAGATTAATGGACTATAAGAATAAAAAAAAAAAAACAGTGACTATATCTACGTCACAGTTCCTGAATGTATGGCTCAGAGACAATTATGAAAAAGAAGGCAGTTAATGGATTTATAAGATATTTTCAAAATTACCCAAGTATTGGGTTATTTTTCCATATTCTATTATTAATTACTACCTTTATATCATTGTGAAAAAAGGAAATGGCCTATACCATTAAGGTTATTTGGAACTCAATGAGGCCCACATTTGGACTAATATGTAGTCATTAAAAATAAACGTTACATGAACAATTGAAAATAAGATGAGGAAATGGGAAAACCAAAACCTTCCAATTATCCCCATTTAACTTAAATAAAAGCCACTCTCTCGTGAAGCTCTGAATGGCCTGTTTCTGCTTGCTTACTGCGCTTAGCTCGCGGTCTCTCCATTTATCTGTAAAGCACTAGCAACCTCACCCTCAGATCCTTGTACCTGCTGCCTGCTGCAGAGCCAGCCCTTGCTTGTTATATGCAGCTTCAACTGTAGCTCTCAGAGAACGTTTCCAAAGCTGCCCCAGTCACATGACTGTATTCTTTTCGTAGCAATTATTGTCATCTGAAATAAAGTCAACTTATTTCTACACAATCTGTCTTCATCATTTAAAATACAATTCCATGAATAAGGGATCATTGCCTTTCTCACTGTTTTACTCTAGTGCTTATTAGACTTCTAGGGACATAATAAAGAGTATATAAATACGCTGAGTGGATGATTATATATGATTATATGTTATATATAATATGTATAGTGTTATATTATATGTGTGTATGTATATCTTACCTCACTTTCTTATCCACATCAAACTCCAAGGTTAGGATCCAGAATAACTGAAAGTTTTCTGCTGTTGGTTTTCTCTCCTATCTTCCTCTCTTCTCCCATCATTTTTCTTTCCCTTTTCCCTTTCCTTCCCTCCTGTATTTGGGGTTTTCTTGCTAACTTGATACATACATTCAAAATATATCAACACAAAACTTCTTGTTGTAATTTGGTAAATAACTTTTATGATTTGTGTGTGTATCTACATGATTGCATGCCACATGTGTAGAAGTTCCAAGAGAGAACATTGGATCCCCTGCATCTGGAGTTACAGGCAGTTGTGAGCTGTCCATCATGAGTGATGGACACAGAACTCCGGTCATCTGGAAGAACAACAAACACTCTTAACTGCTGAGTCATATCCCTAGCACCAATACCTTTAGTCTTTATTTCTGGTGCTATGTCCATATTTTTATCTCCTCATAGATTTATCTTTTATTAATGTTAGTAAAAAATATTAAGAAGTGACTTGTTTATGTAGACTTATTTACCATACTTCCCACAATTTTATCTGATTCTATTCTTCAAAATGTTTTATAAACATAGAGCACTCTATGCAGATTCCAGTGGCAAAGCTTTTTATTTCATTGTACTTTTTCAGGGTTTTATCACCATTG
>CABHPQ010105592.1:0-12797 GCA_902168405.1 Peromyscus aztecus
CCCCACCCCTTGCTGCTTACTGCATAGGGTGAGCTACCCAGGGCATGCTGGAGAACTCACCCTGTTCAGGTGAGGATGAGGGAGAGCTGGCAGGCTGACCAACCCATCAACTACCCAGGCCCAGAGTCAGCCCATCCCAACATCCACCTCATCTATGATCTGCTGGATCATGTGAAGGCCCGGTCCTGAAGACCCAAAGTTGCAGGATCTTCATGACACAGGGCAACAACAGGATGTCCAAGAGGAATCCCAGTGAGGGCCCAGTATTGATGTAGTAACAGAAACCAGAGATCTCAAACTTGACCAATGACTCATTGCAATGAATACTTGCAAGTAAGATATATGGACTAAAGAGTATACTGTGTGACTCTCTGTGTCACTCTACAGCTTCCATGATGAGATTCTTTTTCTTTTCTTTTTTCTTGTCTTTAAATTTTATTTTGTTTTATCTTGAGGGGTGTTGTAAGGATAGAGGGCAGATGAGAAGGGACCGGGAGACAATTGGGGTCAAGATGCACACACACAAAAAAAAAATCAATAAGAAGTTAAATTTTTAAAAAGAACATTTTATTAAATACTCTCTTCAAACCATAACTAGAGCTGGAACTACATTGATGTCTCACTATGCTTTGCTCATCACATTTTAGAACATATGGAAATGACTAATTTAAAGTAACCTCACTATGTATGTAAAAATCCAAAAGTGCAGTGCAGTACAGTAAGTGTGACATGGGGACTAGAACAGTTTCCTGTAGGCAGCATTATGCCACAGGATAGCAGTCAAACAACAGTGCTTATAGCAGCCATTACACATAGGACTGACTGAACAGGTGGCAGCTGGGAGTCACTATTTTAAGTGGTTTGTAGGTAGCAAATCAACCTCCACAAGGAATCTAGGATGTGAAGAAGAATATGCGCTCTCTAAAACTGGCGAATATTTCATCAGGCCCAGTCCACATACGCTGTTTGTTTAAGTGCACCCTAAACTCATTGCTTAGATGTTAAGACCCTTCCAATGGCCCATAAGCACCTCTCTTTGTACCTTTAATACTTAGAATCATATTAATTCAAAGCTTGACTTCTGCTACTGACCAAGAATGTGTGTTTTGTTAGGGTGGCCTGTGTTTCCATTGTAACTCAGCAACTTTCATTATAAAACAAATTTCCTTGGAGTATCTCTCATAAAATGTTACTGGTACTATGTCATTTTATCTATTTTTAGAGCCATTTGTTTGATACAGTCTTCCTGTCCCTACTTCTTACCCAGTATTTCTTTTAAGTGCATCTGATAGAATGTCCAAGAAGGATCTTGATTTCTAAATTCAGCATGAGACCGTTTCAATAGATAATATATTCAAGTGACACTTGTTGTAATTGTGGATTTTTAGTTTCTAAGTATACTTTCCTCATAACCAGGCATTCATTCTCTTCCTATAGCCTGTTTGCCCATGTTTATTTATCTTTTATTCAGTCATTTTAAAGTAAGAATATTTCTGAAGTTTTTAAAGTTTTAATAATTTGAATCCTGTTTTTGTTTAAGCATTTCTTCCTTCAAACTCTTTCTCTCTTGCATAGATTCCAAACAGCTGTTGATTGGTCTTTCCATATACTGTCTACTTACACAATTGTACATTTAGTTTTATAGCTCATCTTTTGTTTTTCACATCCATTGATTTTTCTTCCTGAGCTGCCTTCTATTTTATACCTTCTCTCTTCAGATTCAATCAACTTTTTAAAAACAGTATTTATTGAGTGATTAATGTATTTGTTTTTATTTTTAATCCCAGAATTGCAGTTTGATTCTTTTTTATGTAGTTTTTAGTTTTTGGCTGATGTTCTTCATTATGAGGTAATTTAATGTTTACATTTAGCTATCTTGTTTTTTTATCCTTAATTATACTACTTGATATTTATTTTTAATCAGTTCATTTTCTTTTCATTTCTATTATGGTCAATTATTTTTTCCCTTCCACCTATTTGTGCTTGTTTTCTGTTGAAATGTGTATGGAAAATGTTAGCCATGGTTTTATGCTTTTGGGTTACATTTTCTTTCTTCAGAAATGATTTGCTTTTTGCCTTCAGGCAACTAAGTTGTAACCAGTTCATCATGTCCCAATTAGATTGCAACTGATTCAAAGACAGTCTCAGTTTGTAAGGAAGAGTTCATTTCACCTCACATCTACTCCTAGGGAGCATCCAGATGCAAACTCAGTGCTCTGGGTCTATACTCTGGCGTTTCTTTCTTGATTTTGCTTGATTTTGGGATTCTGGTTTTGCCGTTAGTGTCGTTGGCCCAAAGCTTTTCACACTAAATCTAAGCCCATCTGAGGTCTCTCTAGTCTTCCTCTGTCTTCTCAACAGCGATCCAGAGCAAATGCCTCCGTGGGATCATTTAATCCTCTTCCAGTCTCCGACCTCTTGATGCATAACAGTCCTCTCAGGTGCTATATAATATTGCCGAAAGTCAGAGAGGGACAGCACCAAATTTCGATCACTGTTGCCTTGTTATCCTAGTGAGAGTGACAGTTTATGGTCCATCCACCCCTGAATATCTCTGAATCCATTTGTTCTGCTGCTCTGGAATTACAGTGTATATGGTGGCCTCTGAAGAGTGTTTGGAGCACTTTGGGATGCTGGGATGCCTATGATTCTTTTTGTTCGGGGTTCTATGAAGAGACCTAGTCTGAGGACCTCTGATGTCTCAACTTCTCAGGGGCTGGTCATTGCCTCAACTCTGACCATCTCCCAGGGGAGTTTTTTCCCATTCTCCTCTATTTTGTTTAAATCCTCTATTTTGTTTAATCTTATCACTTTGGGACAAGCAAACAACTTTTACCACATTATTATTATCCCGTGTTATGGATTATGGGTTAAATGTTTGTGTTGTATACACATCTGCTTTCCTTGTTTATACTTAAAGTCAAGCTTTTGAAATCACTAAGAATGCATAATCAGCTCTCTTCTCCCTTAAATGTTTGATGTTTTCTTTGGAACTCAGAGATTTCAAAATTACAGTCTCTGTAATTCAGTTTAACAATTTTAAAATAAATACTGGTATCTGGAGAGATGGTTCACTGATGAAGAGTTCTTGCCAATCTCTCAAAAGACTCAAGTTCAGACCCAACACCATGTCAGGTGCCTCACAACCACCTGTGACTCCAGCTCCAGGGGATCTGACACCTTTGTCTGTCCTCCATGGGCACCTGCACATACACAGAATGTGTGAGAGGACAAATATTCGTCCGATTCATTAGTAAGTGACGCTGCTGGGATTTGAGTTCAGACCCATGTCACTCCAAAACTGTATGTATTCATTCTCCATGTTCTACTGGAATTTCAATAAATAAGTTTTTTTAACTTCAATTTAATAGTGGTAGTAAGGAAAATTACCTAGGAAAGATCACTCCCCTTATAAGAAACTGATATTCAAATGAAGTTTTGACTCATGTAGTGTTTAGTTTCTACAATTTCTAGACTGAGGACTTTGGAGGCATAAACTTTCCTCTTTCCTTTTGTATTTGTTACACCATTGTGATAAATTCTTTACAAATTATGAGTTAACCCCTTTATCGCTTTATTGTTGCTTGGTTTATTATAAGGCTATTTTGTTGGAGTTTATTGTTTGTTAACTTTCTTATCTTGAAAGATTCAATTCTGTGGAACCTTCAATTGTAATTACAGTTGACTCTATGTCCCCCATGGGTCAATCTGTTATTTGGATGTTGTGACATTTGCTTTACATCTACCATGGCATTCTTTTTGGACATTCTTATTGGTCTTTCTTTTCACACAGCCCAGTTGAGATAAGGTCTAGAGGCAATGCCTCCACCTCCCAACACTTTATTGTACGTTTCCTAAGAATAGGAATATTTTCCTTCATATTTATGGAGCTTCAAATTCAGAAATTATACTTCGATAGATACTAGTTTTTGATCAGATCCAATTTCAACTATTTTTGTCTGACTTTTTCTATCAATTAGTGTCACAGGCTGCATTTGCCATGTTCTTCTGCTGATGTTTGTGATAATGTCAGCTTTGAAGTGGCCAGCTTCATTGTGTAGTGACATTTGACCCTTCATTCCAGGAAACACACGTGCAGGTGCTTACTCATGACTAACATTTTTAAAAACACTAGGGCTCTTCTGATTTGAGAACTAGGACTACAGGGAGAATTTATAGGTGATAATGAAGCACAAATATTTATTTTATATTATATTTATATTATAGTTTATTTTATAGGTATCAGATGGGTCAATTACATGCTATGACAGGAGAAAGACAGAGAAAATTCTAGGAGCAAAAGGCAAGGATGTTACATAGCCAGGGAGAAACACTGCTTTTTACTCAGTTTTTCTGGGATCAGCTCTGATGATCAGCATAACCCTGAAACAAATTGAAGTCGAGTTTCTATTTCCCACATTTTTATTGTAAGCCAGGTAAAAAGATTTGATCATCCCCTGATCTTCTTTGAGGAAGTAAGTCTACCTCATGGTAGACAGAAAAAGATGAAAATATGAATTATTTTTAAAATATACTTTATGTATTCTTTGATAATTTTACACATGGATACAATGACTTGTCAAAATCATGTCTTCCCTATGCTCCCTCTTGTCCAACTCCTCCAACACACACCCCCACCACATGTCCATCCCAACTCCAAAAGTATCAAAATATAAATTCGAAAAGTCAACAAATAGATCCAGAGTGGTAAGGGCAGGAGCAGTAAATCCACACATACCTGTGAATAATCAGTACTATTAGTAATATAGTCAATAACACTAGCCATTTACTGACTAATGTATATTTATGAACATTGTTACTAATGTTATCTTATAAATGATTTATACTTCCAATTTCAAATTATCTGATTTTACCCAGGCATCTTTCTGTTGTAACAAACTCAGGATAACATTTTGACCTTCCCCTTGAACTTAGATTTTTTTGTCTTGTATTTTTAGGTTTTAGAATTAACAGGAAAAATTAGCCCTGGTCCCTCTCCTCTGAGGCCCTCATTTTGTTCATATTTCCTCTTCTTTCACCAGTTGCCTAGCAACAGGGCAAATAAATGAAAACCTTTTATCTTCAACAAACTGAAGTAAGAAATTAAGATAAAAATGAGGATATATGAAGATTACCTTTTTAGATGCTTATGTAACTAAGAGGGAAAGAAAACATCTCTCACTTAACTTCTATTTACACACCAGCTGCTAATACTATCTAGGGCTCTCTGTATGAAGCTGGTCCCAGAGGCCTCATGGATAAGATCTGAAAATCAGCAATGAACCTTTGACCTCAAATAATCTGTCCATTATGCATCTATTTACCCTTTTCTCTTTCCTTTTTTTTTTTTTTTTTTTTACAAAAATCCATATATCCTGCCAGAATAAAATCACTTACCTGCTAGTAAACAAAACTTCTCATTATGGTTCAAGACCCATCAGAAGATGTTGTAGGGAACCATAGCAGATCATGGATGTCAATGCATGCAATGATTTATTTTCCATTGTGTTTAATTTCTTCTTGAAAATTATTTGCTTTACCCCAAGAAAACCATTTTGATTTTTAAATAATGAGGGGGAAATTATCAGTGAGATCTATTAAATAAAAAATACCAGTTATGGACTTTTAAACTGTTTTTTAAAAAAAAGAATCAGACACAGCAGATTAGTTTTCAAATCATTACGGGGTTTGTAGTATGTGGACAGGGTCTCTGCAGCCTTCAGAAATCCTCCTGTAATTTAAGTACAAAGGAGGGCAGTGGTCTTTAATATCACGGGTAGAGAATCCCTGCTCTGAAACTTGTGCTAAAACCTGTGGCTATTTCCAAATAAGCAGCAGATAAAGAAGCCAAGGAAGCAAGATAGTTATCGCTGCTCTTTTTACAACAGAGAGTTGTCCTAACACATATTGAGCAGTGTGTGTGTGTGTGTGTGTGTGTGTGTGTGTGTGTGAAAAGTGATAAAATATCAAAGCTGCATACTCCATTAGATATTCATACCTGGACTTTAAATGTCAACTGTGATGAACACATGATTTCATCACACAACATGTGCCCCATCCCAGACATTTCCAGTTTGTGTCCAATGTGGATCTTGTCTCTGTATGCAGCAGATAAAGAAGGGCTTTCTTTGGGAATCACTGTGTAATTATGCTCCCAAATCAGTACCTGTCAGTAGCAGAATCAAATCTTACTTTGGAGCTGACCAGTAACTATGATCACATACAAGTTCTAGTTGTAGTCACAAGTTTCATTTATCACCTGGCTACCTCAAGTCAGGCTAGCATCTGTTGATGGTGCTACTAACAAAATGACTGTTGTTTTATAAGTACTTCTATGCCATGCACTAGCCTTTCTATAGCATTTCCAATTAAATTTAAATTTTCAGTATTATTTTCTCTATTCTCCTCCCCATCCCTATATCCCAACTCCCTACAAGTCCTCTTTCCATATTCATGACTTTGTTGATTTTGTTTCTGCAGATCCACTGAGTTTAACCAGGATGATTTGCGTGTCCATGTTTGGAATTACCTTCTGGAGCCTGGTAGACTCCTCAGTGCAAAACTGAAGACCATAATGACCGCCCCTGCCTAGAATCCATCAGTAGCCACTTTTCTCACTGGCTTTGGAGAACCAGAGGGAATCACTGTAAGGAGATGACTGTAATCATTTGTCAAAGCTGCCAGCTGAAGTCTTACCTGCAAATTGTGCAGGAAAACAATGACAAAGTGTTAAGGCTTTCAGTTGTTTGTGATGATTGAATTCTGCTGGGTCATTCACTCTCAAAAGATTATTACAAAGCCATATTGCTTTAATGGTGTGAAAGTGAATTCCCTAGTTTTGTGATTTATAGTCCTTGATCTCTATGAATAGTAGTCATTTTCCACAGGCAACTGCTCAATGAGAGGAAAAGATTAAAAGATACTTGCTCCCACATCATTGGGTGTAGCTTTTAATTGGCTATGTTGTTGATAATTGCTTTTACAAAATAATTTTACTTGCCTACTTCTGTGTTGTTGCATAGTAACTAATGGTTTTCTAACTGTGCTTGGCATCACACAGGCAACTTTCCAGAATGCAGAGAATGATTAAAAAAGAAAAAAGACAAAGAACACAGAAACCATGAGGCACAAGCAAAATTACCAAATGGTTACAAGATATATTATCAAAATTTTAAATCTCAGCAATCCAGACATTTATCTCTGGCTACTTTTGCAACATATTTTAGTAGGATTTCTTTAACAATGATACAAGGTGCGCTAGACTTCTATTTTCCTAAATTATTATAGATCGAACACAGAACCCATACTGTTCTACAGTTGTTATTATATAGTAGATTAAGCACCGTACAATGCTTGCTTTTATAGTTTTAGAATATGCATGTAGATTAAATATTCTAAACCTATGTTTTTTAAAAATGAATCTAGTTCATAATTCTACATTGTGGTTATAAATATAATGTTTAAATATTAGTGCTTTTTCAACTCTATGTAAGAACGATTTTATTCTATTAAACATCTTTTGAGGAATAGCTCAATTTAAAAATTACCTTTAAAATTTAAATTATTTTTTTCTTCATTCACCTTAATAAATACATGTCTAGTCATCAATTTCTCATAGCAATTCAATATGATTTCCTCCATAAGTTCATATAAATGTCACTAATGGTTTGTTCTTCAAGTATTGTAGCCTTAGTGGTTGTTGTACATTCTAACAGAAGTCTAATGGGAGATAGTTAAGATTTCTAAAAACAAAACCAGTAGAAATTTTATATGCAGAAAAAAATATATAGTATTAGAGTAACTTGGTGGTGTCTATAGTTTTTTTTCTGTACATCAATGGAAATGTGGCAATTTAGAGGGTTTATTAAATCTTTCTCTTAACAATAGAAAAATCCTAGAATATACATGATAATCAAATGGAATGTGATATGGTGAATTATTTTTGAGTGAATGACTGTCCCAGCATTAGAATGTCTGTGTTGTGGGCACAGCAAACCTCATTAATGACCTACTGAAGTAAATGAACACTCCTCATGAAACTTACCTTCAGAGATTTTCAGGACTTGATCCTTGCATTTTCTGTGTCAATTGTTTGGGTTTCTGATAACAGCATACATAAGTCCTATCTTTGTATAATAGCAAGGATTTCAAGAAGATCTGAGGCCTGGAGAGGACCTGGATGCATATTTCAGTGTTTGAACATTCTGGTGTGTTCATCCGTTGAATCTATGAATTGCAACCAGGGGCACCTACCATGTATCATGCAATGGAGAGTCTCGGATACAAAAAAAAAAAAAAAAAAAAAAACCTGCTGCAACAGCATTTTATGCTGCACATAATTAGTAACAATTAGTGTCCTCCCTGGTTTTCACTTCTCCATGCCAACCTTCTGGAAACGTTATAGAAAAGCAGCCTGTTGGTTTGCAGCAGATAGAAAAGGTTTCCGAGGTTGCATGACGATAGTGAACTTCAGTTGCATCACTCTCCCAGGGCAGGAAACAAATAGTAGCTCTAAGAGAAAGTTTGCCCTGAACCTAATAACCCCAGAGAGAAAAATGACTACAATCTAGGATAATGAAGTTTTTTTTTTTAATTGTGAGGGCCATGGTAAGAGCTCATTAAGAATGAACATGACTTCATATTTCGTGCAAAGCTATGTTTATATTGAAATTCATTTTCTGCCTACCTTAGCTAATGCTGTGTTAATTATACATCAGATCATCTAAAGTAAATCTTTAAAATAAAGGGGTTTTTTTGTCTCTCCAAATTATGACTAGCACACACATAGGGCAGCTCACACTACCCGTTATCCAGCCGCAGGAAACCCAACATCCTTTTAAGTCCTCTGTGGGCATCTGCATCCAAGTGAACATACACACATACACTACACACGTAATTAAAAATGAAATACAGTTGAAATAGAAGCTACAATTGGAGCCTCTGTGTGGGGAATGCATATGATAGGCAGAGTGTGAAATCACTGAAAGACATTGGCATGTCAAATGTTCTTCAGCTTTGTCCTGAAATCTGCACAGACAGAATGCATTAGAACAGATGGGTATTGAAGGACACTTGAAAATGGAAGAGGAAAGCCGGGCGGTGGTGGCACATGCCTTTAATCCCAGCACTCGGGAGGCAGAGGCAGGCGGATCTCTGTGAGTTCGAGGCCAGCCTGGGCTACCAAGTGAGTTCCAGGAAAGGCGCAAAGCTACACAGAGAAACCCTGTCTCGAAAAACCAAAAAAAAAAAAAAAAAAGAAAAGAAAATGGAAGAGGAAATGAAAATAAAAGAGCAAAAGAAAAGCACCACTAGTGAAAGGCAAAGAAAAATGAATATTAGACTCAAAGGGCAGCCAGTTGTTAAAGTAGTCAGTTAAGTTGAGAAGGATCTATTTAGAAAAGAAAAGAAATGCAACTCAAGATAGAAGCCTCCTGAGAACAGCAGCAAAATAAGTTGGGGAGAGGAGGCGGCAATACTCAAGCAGAATCAGGTGGGCTGTGCAAGACAGCAACAAAATGAATAATTCCAAATCAGATGATAGAGTTGGTGGGATGTGGTTCTCAAGTGAGGGAGGTGATGGGCTGAGTTAATCATGCATACATGGAATTAATTGTTACACATAGATTAGAAAACTGTAATTGTTACCATCATTTAGTGGTTGCTGTGTGTCTACTCCAAGTAAACTTATTCACTGAGTAACAGGATAATTTGAGACTTGTTTAAGCTGTCTTCTTGGTCCACTTTCTTGCATTTTATTAGGTGCAGGTGTTGCCCATCATTGCTCAGGCGCACACAGAATGCAAAACCCTTGAAGACATCGTAATAGTTTAATTGATGAATGAATAAAAAGAAACTCAGATGTTTCTCTTTACAACAGATGGAAACCATTACAGAAAGCCACAACCAATCAAAATGCAGAGCTGTGGTGCCCAGTCCCAAAAGACAACATCTACAAAACAGCTCCCTCACCTAAGCTCAGCGATCATCGAGGAAGAGAGGGCAGAAAAATTGTAAGAGCCAAAGGATCGGGGATTTTGCTGTGAAGTTGTGTCTCCTAGGAATGACAGAAGCTACACCCATAAAGTCTCACCAACATGACTGCCTAAAGATGAGCTGAACAAGGACACCAACAGATAAGCTAAAATGGACAGGGAAAAGTCCAGGAGGCCTCAACCCTACAGAAAGAACTACAGGCAACTAAGGAATGCTGGGAGTAGGAGAAATAGTCTTCTCCAGGGAAGAGCATAGGAATTGGTTATTTGATACCAAATGGTCAACCTTGAAAACATATACAAGTAACATTACACAGATTAACCTGGTTGTATTTATGTATTTAGGAATATATATATGTATATACATATGTATATGCAATAAAAATAAATGAATAAACAAGCCATGAATTTGAAAGAGAGCAAGGAAGAGTATAGGGAAGCATTTTGTGGGAGGAAAGGGAAAGGGGAAATGATATAATTGTATTATAATCTCAAAAAATTAAAGAAACAATTTAAGAAAGGGTATTATACTGAAGGAACTTTATTCCTAAATAAAGAACTTGTTCTTTAAGTATTTAAAATTAGAAGACCCTTTGTTCTTTAAATGTCCAATTTAAGATACAAAGTCAGAATTGAACCTTTATGAAGAGAATTGGATTATAATTTAAAGCAGAATTAAGCAGACATAGGCTTAGTTCCTTTTTGGAAAATACAAATAATTTAGAATGGTATATTCTTCAAAAGCTGGCAGTTCTCTGAATCCTGAGAACAAACACCCCTTCCCTCAGATTTCAGGTCTGTCTTCTGATTGCAACTCTGCTGCAGAGTGTATATATATTCATTTAAATTACCTCTATTATGATATTCTTGACCTTTTTAGAATCTCTATTAGGACTGCCTAAATGCTAGTGTAACTTATAGCTGGGAAATCTGATCAAAGTCATCTTAAAGTGAATGAATGTCAACACCAAGGTATAGATAAGACCATGACATCAGTTTCAGCAAATAAGTAGAATCTAATCCTGTTGGCATGTGGCAAAGTCTAAATTCCACAAACTAACTGGCTGATACATTAGTTTCAAGGCTACAAACAAGAAGGATTGTAGAGTCGCTCTATCAGACTTAAAGTAAGGGAGGCATGACAAGAAAATACAATCTGTGCTCTTCAATCAGGATTATGGATAATGGAAAAGACTTTTGAGATAAATAAAGTTATTAGAATTATTATCAAAATGTGGCAGAACTAGATGATGGTACTATACTAATCTCAGTGTCTTGATTGTTTTCTTTTTCAAGGAAACCACCAAGTACACTTCTTAGCATGAGTAAACAGTCATAAGGCGCATTGGTAATGTGTCCTGATTATGTGAGAAAATTTCCTTTCTTTTAGGAAATACATAATAAAATATTTAGCAGTAATGATGCATTGTATTTATAACATCTGCAAGGTTCACAAAGATCACATGTGAACTATGTGTAAATAACGTGAAGTGCATGACTGTATGCCATCATACAGTATTTACTGAGGAGAAAGGCAGCACATTTTTAAAATTATTTAGAATGATATGGAGAGATAATGGAGTGTGTTTGGACTCTTGTACTTTTTCTGTGTATTTTAGAATAAGACATTTAAAAGCTAACCTCTTAAAAATGAAACACAAATGTCTGAAAACCGAGATTCAAAACAACAAACCGAAATAAGTTAAATTTGGTTTGTCAAGATGAGCCCTGTGCTGGCTCCTTATTGATTTTTCAGTGACCCTCAAAACAAGAACAGACATTTTGATTTCCCTTTGGTAAGCAGAATTGTGTATTTGCGGTTTGGCTTTTGTTCACAGCCTCCTTTTGGGGGTCTGATTTCCAATTTATATACAACTTCTCAAGCTCACTATGATTCATAACTTCTTGTTCTTCTTGCCCAATTTATGAGGTTGAATTTTGAAATTGCATAAGTCAGCCTGCACGCAGCAGTGCCAAATTTATTTTACCTCATCCTCAGTGAGTACTGGGACTGAGGATTTGCTTTAACGGAAGTAAAATACAAACACTAAGCAGGGGGTTTATATGTCTGGGACTGACATTGTCAGAATAATTTGTGAAACAAATCCTACCAGTTGTTAAACTGTACATTTAGAATAGCTAGTGGGTACACCAAAATAGTGACCATTGTCAGACTGAAATGATCCTCCCATGTGGGATCAGCCATATAGTAAGACGGAATATACGAAATACCCCAAATGTCTCAGTCCTACTACTGTGACTTTAGGGAGACACATCCAACATGTAAGGATATCGGAGCTCTTAAACAGAAAATATCTTCTCTGTTTTCATTCAAGTCTTGAAAATATTTTAGAGCATTACTCTGAAAAACATCCCAAGAAAGTATCCTGAAGGTGAGACTAATTGGAGAAGACACTAATATTTACCTTTGCCCTCTGTTTTGCTCACTATTTACCTTTCCCTCCCTTCAAACCCTAGCCTAGTTTTCACACCTAGCCAGTTCTTGGTGAAATTCATAGAGTTGTTAGGATAATAATTGCAAATGTTTTATACTGCATTGAACATAAAATTCTGGTTTTTTTTTAACCTCACCTTGTCTAAACCTTTTTACCCCCTACATAGATGTTTTGTTTTCAATAATTGCTTTTGGTTTCATGTTTCCAAAATATTGTTAAGTTCATGACAGTCCCACTATGTCATTAATTGTAAGCGAATAGAGGCACAGAACATTCAATCAATTGTATACAATCAAAGATTCCTATAAAATGATATTTCTAGACTAAATCATATGTTTAGTCATACAAG
>CABHPQ010105597.1:0-11596 GCA_902168405.1 Peromyscus aztecus
TTTTCGGGGTCAGCTTCCCTTCCCTCGCCCCCTGCCCGGCGCTCAGACTGTGGTGGAGAGCTTGCCCTTCCGAAAGGAAGATAGTTGGTTTTTCTGCGAGGCTGCTTCTGTGTCCCTCAGACATGTGCGTTGCCTAAGCCGCCCCTTACCTTTCCCCACCCCTGGTTTGCTTGCAAGCGTGTTTTTCTTTTTGACTTTGTCCCTTCCGTTTGGTACATTGACGGGCATCGGTGGCATTTCTTCAAGGCATAAGTCTCAGTGTAGCACCGAGTCATAAATCTGGTCTGAGCATCAAGGGAGTTTGCATCTACTTCGGAGATAGTTCATAAGCACACTAACAACTGAAGGTCAACAGGACAGCTAACTTTGGGAATTGGAAGGGGAAAAGAGTACCCCCCGCCCCAAGTGGGTCCTGGGTTTTCAAGAGCCTTGCCTTTTTGACTACTGCCTGAGTTGAGCATCCTTACCAGGCAACTCTTCACTTGGCCTTTTAATTTTCTTTTTGTTTCCCTACCTGCTCTGTGTGCAAGCTTGAGACTAGAAAAATGTGCTTTTGATTTTGTAAAACTCATTCGGTTGCGAATGCATTAGGTACATATACACTCTGTTGTTTAGTAATCAGCAGCAGTAGATCGGATCCAATGCTTCTCTTCTGTGGATCTCGACCCTGGAGTCCAACGACCCTTTCACAGGGTCATTTGAATTTCATTTCACAGGCCATTGGATAACACAGATATTTACATTACGTTTCATAACAATAGCAAAATTGCAGTTATGAAGTAGCAATGAAAGTAATTTTATGGTTGAGGGTCACCACAACATGAGGAATTGTATTAAAGGGTTACAGCATTAGGAAGGTTGAGAACCACTGGCTTAGACTAAAGAACCTGAATCATTCGGAGCAGAATAGAATTCGCCTGAGAAAATTCTGGGCATTTTTCTGGGAAGGTTGAATCTATGTTCTACTACTGAATTATACCCTTAACTAAAAGGCATTTTGTTTGTTTTTTCTTTAGAGACAGGGTCTCTTATGTAGCTCTGGCTGTCCTGGAACTCTGTGTGTAAACCAGACTGGCCTTTAACTCACAGAGATCCATAGAGTGCTGGGATTCCAGACATGCACCACCAGCCAGGATCAAAAGGCATTTCTGATAATGGATGTGAAAAACCAAACTTAGTGGCATTTGTCTCCTGGATTTCTGGCCTGTGGTTTTCCTAGCAAAATTGCTGCCGGTGGACTCAGCATAAGTAGGCAGTCTAGAGGAAGAAAATAGTTTTTGGTGGGTTGAGTAAAAGGAGAAACTTGGTTTAGATGAGCTGACCTTGTGAAAGGCTCTAGTATTATGTCTTGTATTTGGACTGTACATTCTGGATCTAGAGGTCTTACAATGGGAGAGCATTTGCTTAGCATACTGGAGACCCTGGAGTCAACTCTTAGCACCTAAGGGGATTCATGCTTATGTTTTGGGAGTGGGGTTGAAAATGATTTGTATTCTTTTTTTTTTTGGCTAAGACTTTAGGAAGACTAACACACAAATATAGGAATCACTCAAGGTAAATTCTGAAAATTATACAGAAATACCACAAAAGTTCCCTGGACTTAAAGAGTTTGGGATAAAATTGCTGATCTCTTCTCCCTGATTTATCTTTTGAATTCTAGCCAGTCTCAGGAATCTTTCAGATTTGTTCCTTTATGTTTTGGATAATGGCTTAAATATTTTCATTAAGGGTTGGTTACATTTCTATTTCAGTTCTTTTTGTTTTAAATTTGAGGCTGGATCTTCCTATGTAGGTTTGATAGCCTCAATGCTGAGAGTACAGGTGCATACTGCCATGTTCATATATACCCCTAGTTTGGAAACAAAAACCCTTCATTAGACAGTAATAAAGACGTGAAAATTCTGATTCACAATGGAATTTAGAATTGAACAAATTTTTAAAGATTGTTTTTTTCTTTTTTTTAAATCCCTCTTAACTGGTGACTGTATCCTAATTCCAAGAACTAGGATTCCAACTGTTGGTGGGTAGGGTCATTCTGGGGATTGAATACAGGGCCTCACACTGTACCACTAAGTCTACCTCCCACCCTCATTCTATATATATGCTTAGTATCTGTTTTGTTTGTTTTTTGAGACAGCATCTCATGCTGGGCCTATAACTTTCTATATAGACTAGCCTAGTCTGGAACTCACAGATATTATAACTGCCTCTGGCTACTTAGTCCTGGTATTAAAGGTATGTGCCACTCTGCCTGGCCTTGGTATTATTTACTTTTGAGACAAGTTTCAAAAACCTTGAAGTCCAGACTGACCTCCATCTCACCATATATCTGATGATGGCCTTGAATTCCTTATTCTTCTGCTTCTAGTCTCCAAACACTGATTACAGGTGTGTGTTGCTTGGTGGGCTTATTTTCAAGGTCTGTATCTATTTTTTTTCACTGCAACTATGATTCCTCCTCCACTTTGATCACTGTCTATATTTACATTTATGGAGAGCAGAGTGTTTAACACCAAGCATAGGCACTGGGATATAGCATAGCTGAAGATTTATTTATTTATTCATTTACTTATCAATCTAGTTATTTATTTGTTTGTTTTAGGGGGGCAGAGTTACTCTGTATAACATCCCAGGCTGACTTTGAACTCACAGAGATCTTCTGCTTCTGCCTCCTTTAATCCCTGAGTGCTGGAATTAAAAATGTGGGCCACCACCACCTGGCTTTGCCTGGCTATTTTTATTAATTTTTAAAAGTGTGGGGTGTGTGTGATCATGCATGTGTGTATCTGCCTGCCTGATAATTGCAGGTAAACATGGAGGTAAGAAGAGGGCATCTGATTGCCTAGAGCAGTGGTTCTCAACATGTGGGTTGTGACCTCTTGGGGGTCAAACTACCCCTTCACAGGGGTCACCTGAGACCATCAGAAAGCACAGGTATTTACTCTGCAATTCATAACAGTACCAAAATAACAGTTACGAAGTAGCAACAAAAATAATTTTATGGTTGGGGGTCACCACAACATGAAGAACTGTATTAAAGGGTGGAAGCATTAGGAAGGTTGAGAACCACTGCTCTAGAGCCCTGATTACAGGTAGGTGATTGTGAGCTGCCTGATGTGGGAACTGGGACCCAAACCTTGGTCCTCTGCAAGGGCAGTGTATGCACTTAACTGCTGAACCAGCTCTCCATATTATTTCTCTCTCTCTCTCTCTCTCTCTCTCTCTCTCTCTCTCTCCCTCCCTCCTCCCCCTCTCTCCCCCCCCCCATGCATGCGTGCATAATGTATCTTATTTTATGCTTGTTAGTGTATGTATGTATGTGCATCATGTGCTTGCCTGGTGTCTGCAATTCTCAAAGACGGCATTGGGTCCCCTGGAAATGGAGTTAGAGGTAGAGGTGGTTGAGAGCTGCCCTGTGGTTGCTAGGAATGGAACCTGGGTCCTCTGCAAGAACAAGTGCTCTTAACTGCTGAGCTAGCTCTCTAGCCCTCTCTGTTTTCTTTTCTTTAACTGCATTTGTACTCCTGCAAGTTACTTAACGTCAATCTTTGTTTCTTGATTAAATATGTATGGTGGCTTTAAAATAGAATAGTTGTAGGTAGTAATTGTAGAGCAAGAACTCTGGGCTGGTGATGTAGGTGAGTGAGTCTGTTCCTGCCTCGTATGTATCAGGGTTGATCTTCAGTACTGCCACAGCACAACAACACAACTTTCAGCTGTATCAATAACTCCTCAGGCCTATGCTCTGTGATGGGAGTTTTCTGAGCTTCTGCTAGCTTTGTCAACCTTAGCTTTTGTTTATTTTTGGAGACTTGGTCTCAACTTTGTAGTCTAGACTGGCCTCAAACTTTTTCTTTTCTTCAGTTTCTAATCTGTAAAATGGGGATGATAGTCTGCAGTTTATGGGCTGCTATGAGGAAAAAAATACCTGGAGGATTATAAATGCCATGGATAATGTTTGTTGTGGTAACTGCTATACATAAGGCTGCTCTGATGACTAGAAAATACAGGTGAGGAATTTTACCCGAAGTGCCTGGCACTGAGTGCTCAACAAACAACTGTAGTAATTATTATTTTAATATTTAATTTAATATTTATATTAAATTATTAATATAAATTATTTAATATTTTGGGCTGTAACCCAGGGCTTCTCTATGCTAGGCAACCTCTCTGCCATTGAACTACTCTAGCCCTAATTTATTACTATCCTTATTTGCAGTAATAATAGTTTTTAGACATCCTGCTGTGTTTTCCAGACTAGACTTGAAACACCCCCCCCCCCACCTCTGGTCCTCAGACTCCATAGTACATGTGGCTACAAACTTGTTTCACCAAATTTGTCTATATTTTCCTTTTTATTGTTTGTTCATTTAATTTCTTTTGATGCTGCAGTAGAATCCAGAACGTTGCACATGTTGGGCAGTTTGCTGTATGATCACAGGTTGACAGGCTCCAGTCCCCTGCTGCTGTCACTGTGTCATCCCTTCTTGCATTTATTATAAAATGCTTGTCTTTCCTCTCTTTTGCTGTGGTTAGTGTGGCAAAAGCTAAAACTTGGAGTTTATGGAAGAGAAGAGAAATGCACACAGTGATACACAGACTAGGTTCTTTTCATGTGAAAAGAGAACAAATTTATTTTAGTTTGGTGTATTTATGGAGCAGAGCAGGTTACTGGGAACATATCGGGCCTTTTCTAGAGCTTTAGAGGTCATAAGGGCTCAGAGCTACCTAATGAACATACTTCCCCAGAAGGCACACCTGAAGGTGGTTTTCCTTCTGGCTGTCAGGTTGCCCTGCTTGTGAGCATGTGGAATGTGGACACCAAGGGAAGAAGTAACCGAGTCACTGGCTGCCCCCGAAAACTTACAGGCCTGAATAGCTACACTCTTTCAGTTGACTTCTGTTTGTTCTGGAAGACTGCTTTTTTGCAGTTGTCTTCACTAGGAACTCTAGGAAGAGTTGTTTCCTTTTGTTCACTTCCCCTTTGTTTCAGTAGACTAGCAGTTGAGAACATCTTTAGAAGGACCAGCTTGTAGACGGAGTGGGCAGGGAGCACCAGCTCACAAAAAACAACATGGAGACTTATTGTTAATTATGAAAGCTCAGCCTGTAGCTTAGGCTTGTCTCACTAGCTCTTATAACTTAAATTGACCCATTTATATTAATCTGTGTTTTGCTTCACTGCGTTTTACCTCTCTTCCATCTTTCTTTTTTTTTTTTAAATGATTTCTTTATTTTCATGTGGATTGGTGTGCCTGCAGGTGTGTCTATGTGAAGGTGTCCGAACCCCTGGAACTGGAGTTACAGATAGTTACGAACTATCATATGGGTGCTGGGAATTGAACTTGGGTCTTCTGGAAGAGCAACCAGTGCTCCCAACCTTGAGCCATCTCTCCAGCCCCTCCTCTCTTCCATCTTGCACCTCCTGTTTCCTCTCTGTCCTCTGGTATTAGGCTAATGATCAAGTCCTGGCTAGAATAGTCTGTGAGGCTGGACCATCTCAGCTAGCAGCCTTGAAGCTGTTCTGGATGCAGAACTCTGAGGAAACTGCAGCAGACACTCTGAGAGTCTGAGTCACCCAGGCCACCCATTTTTATTGGTGTCTGGCCCCCGTGCTCTGAAAACATATAAACTTCCAAAGGTAACATATCTGCATTAACACATGTGTGGACTGTATGTTGTACACAAGCCAGCCAAAGATGATTTTTGTTTTATGTTTGAGCAGGTAAAATATATGTCACCTGTCTTGTATTTTTTCTAGGTTTATTTTTTTATGTCTGTAGTCAGGATTTTTAGGAGGTCTACCCTGATCAAACCTGATCTCTATCAACCTTGAATGAATCCACAGCCTTTCATTTTCTGTGGAAACAAAAGCGTAACCTCTTCCCCAGAGCAATACATTTTTTGACTTCCATTTTAAAGTTAAGGCATTCCGAAAGTATCTAGGCTGATTTAATTCAGCAGTTCCTCTTACAGTCACATGTCTCTTAGCAGCTGTTATTTGCTCATCAGCATTCAAAAAATTCAAAGCCAACAAGACACCATACAGGATCCAGACTCCCTGTGTATTTTCCATATTTACATGGTTTATGCTTTTTATTTTATTCTCCCTTTAAAGACTTTTATTATTTATAAGCTTTTTTTTCTATGACTGTCTATACCCATTTTCTTACCTTTTTTTAAAGCCTACACACATTTTATTAAACACATTGTAACCTGTTTAGAAGGTTTTTTTTCCCCCCTGTCTGGATCTGCCTTTACTGAGCACCTGCAGCATTCTCTGATCAAGTGAGACAAATCTTAATCTGCCATGTCAGATGCTGCTGTTCAGCTTAGCACATGGCGCTTTGTATGCCACCTTTGTACACCAAACACAGGTCCGCCTGAGAGACTGCAGGACTAGAAAGCCACATCCAGCTCCTTGTCCAGAACTTTTCTTAGCTTTCTCAGGCCCTATGTTTGGATATTCAAGCTCCCACGTTGGATGCTATATGTAAATGGATTTTGGGAGGGGGGCACTGCCAGCTCACAAAAAAAATGACAGAGACTTATTAATTATGAAAGCTCAGCTTATAGCTCAGGATTGTCCCATTAGCTCTTACAACTTAAATTAACCCATTTATATTAATCTACGTTTTGCCTCGTTCCTTTTTACCTCTGCTGTCTTGTACCTCCTGTTTCCTCTCTGTCCTCTGGCATCTCTCCCACACCTAGATTAATCTCCTCCTCTCCTCTCTTTGCCCAGAAGTCCTACCTAACCTCTTCCTGCTTAGCTGTTGGCCATTCAGCTCTTTATTAAACCCATCGGAAGGCATCTTGCCAAAATACATTTTCACAGTGTACAAAAAGATTATTCCACAACAATAACTCTGGTGTCCAGTACCATGTCTTGCATGAGGCATGTGATAACTACAGAGTGAGCAGATTAATCTACCTATAAATTGTGATATTCAAAGAGTTTCTTTGTAGAACAGTTTTGAAAAACTTTCAGTGCTTCAAGGATAGGATGACACTTTCAGGCTGTTCCTAATTCAGCTTCTTTGTAATAGTAACAGTTCCCTAGTGTACATGTGGAAAGAGAAGTAATTTTTTTTTTTTAAAGGCAAGGTAGTCCTGACTGGCCTGGAACCAACTATGTAGACCAGGCTGACCTTGAACTCACAGAGATCTACCTGCCTCTGCTGCTCAAGTGCCTCTTGAATACTTCACCATGTGCAGCTTTTTTTTTTCCTTAATACTTCAGGTTTATAGGGTATGTTAGAGTTCTTTTGCTCAAAATAATTATTTGATAAATGAAATTATAAGTAGCTTAGTTGGGATAAAAAAATCACAAAGGAAACTTACACACTTAACTCAGCTTTGAGAAGAGGTGAATTCAAATGAAATTATAAGTAACTTAGTTGGGATAAAAAATCACAAAGGAAACTTAAACACTTAACTCAGCTTTGAGAAGAGGTGAATTCAAACAGTGTACTAGTTTCATTTTATCTCAGTTCAATAAATAGGCAAACCCACAAATATGAAAAATGTTTCCCTTTCTTCCTGGGCTGCTTTTGGGAACTTGGATAAATCTGAATAATTGTGCTAATTGAATGAAAAAAAATGAAATAAAAGGAGGCCATGCTTACCCCTAAAGTATGGAGAGAATTTGTATTGTATAGATAAGGGAGAAAGCAGGCAAAGGAAGGAGTCCAGGCTCAACATGGCCGACAGACGAAACTGGACCATGAGAGGAGAGGGGAGAGAGAGCAAGAGAGGTGGCCCGGGTTAGCTGGCTATGTAGCCAGAAGCATGGCCCAAATGGCTGAGTTATATAGGGTCAGGCTGGGGAAGAGAAGTCCAGCTCCTGGGAGGGAGAGGTTTGGGGAGGGGGCAGGTGAGAAGTGCTAGGAGGAGCCACAGGAACTGAGTGAGACTTGTCCTGCGTTTGAGACTTAACACTAGTCGTTATAGCAAAGGAACTGAATTGGTTGCTAGATTTTGCTTTTTTCTTGGTTTTTCAAGACACGGTTTCTCTGGCCCTGACAGCCCTGAAACTTACCCTGTAGACCCAGCCAGCCTTGAATTTAGAGATTTACCTGCCTCTGCCTCCCGTGCTGGGATTACAGTGTGCCACCATGCCCAACTGGTTATTAAATTTTGATAAGAGAGCATCTGAACCACCTTAAAAGTATCTTTTCTTCTATTTGATTATTTAATCTTACATTTAATGTGTGTGGACAGTCTGTAGGGTGTTCTCTTCTTTCACCATGTGGATTCTAGAGACTGAGCTCAAGTTGGCCACCTTGGTGGCAATCACCTTTACCTGCTGAGCCATCTCACTGGCCCAGTATTTGGTAGTTAATCAGTGTCTTGAGCATCCCTCAGACTAGTATGTCTTTTAACCACTAGGTAAAGCCCACTTAAGCTTTGTGAAAGAAAGGTGAGAAAGCAGGAAGAGGTAGCCATGGGCTCCCCCAGGGGCTCTCACTTACAAAGAGACAGTTTCCCAAGAATGCAGTTACCTGGGTGTTGTGGTAGACTTGGGTTTGGAGGGTAAAACCTTGAACATTCAGTGCTTCATTGTCCCTGCAGCTAGGAAACAGGCTGGTGCACAAAAAGAGAAAGTTCGTTATATGATTGTCCCGTGTTACTGCTACCCGTACACACTCGCACTTACTCTAGCTGCCCCCTCTTTTCAGGTCTTGCATTTACACATTCATAGGTTTTAATAAAAACATTTTATTTTAGAAATATATTTATTGATTGAATGTTGTGTAGTCAAGAATGATCTTGAACTTTTGATCTTCCTGACTTGCCTCCCAAATGCCAGGGTTACAGACATGAACCATCTGCCCCTATTAGATGTGTTGGTGAGCAAATTCCCCAAGGCTTCATGAATGCTAGATAAGTACGCTTATCGGCCAAGCTAGTCCCCAGTCCTCAATTTTGTTGTTTTGAGACTTACTAAGTTGTCCATTCTGACCTAGAGCTTCTGGGCCCAATCCATCCTCCTACCTTAGCCTTGTGAACAGCAGTAACTCTAAGCATGTGCTGTTGCTTAGCTTTCCATTTCCTTTTAGTTTTCTACTCTAACCCCCAACCCCACACACCTTCTTACTATGTAGCCCAGGAAGTTTTGAACCTGCAGCCCTCATGCCTCAGCTCCCCAACTGTTGGGGATTACATGCATGTACCATTATGCTTGCCTTCATTACTTGAAATCTCATTAGGTAGTTTTATTCGTGGTAGGGAATTGAGAAAACTTAGGACAGCACTGGTTTAATGGTTCAATGTGTTTACCAAAGCTGGGGAATGTGGCTCTGTAGTAGGGCTTTGATTCATAGCACTGTAAAACAAAACTTGAATCTAGCAAAAATAATAGCAAAGTCCTGGCCTCTCCTATTTTTCAGTGTGATGTCATTTGGAAATGGAGCCTTGCTGCCATAATGAAATCATCCTAGTTCTTTTTCTGTTGCTGTGATACCCTGACAAAAATAACACAAAGGGGGAAACTTACTCTGGTTCACAATTGAAAAGTACAGTGCATTGTGACTGGTAACTCAAGGCAGCAGGAAGCTGCTGCTCAGTGTCCACAGTTGGGGTTCCAGAGGAGGAATGCTGCTGCTTGCTTCTCTACATTTCCACAGTCCACATCTGCCCAGGAGTGATCCTACCCCACTTAGTGACTCTTCCCACATCAGTTAACATAACCGAGGGAATCCCTCACTGACACTGAGAGGCTAACCTTGTAGAGAATCCTCACAGATGTGGCCGAAGGATGGTCCTAGGTGTTCTTAGGTGAGTCTAGATTTGGTCAGTTTGACCATACTAACCATCCAACCATGCATCACAAAAGTAAAAATGAGATCAAAGGGCAGAGAGATGATCTTGGTGATTCTGACAGAGGCTGAGAGTGGAGTGATGTAGCTGAAAGCCAAGGAACATGAAGGATTGATAGCCACTGCCAGAAGCCATGAAGTGTCAAGGAAGACGGATGCTCCTGTAAATGTTTCAGAGGGAATGTGTCTCTGTCAATACCTTGACTTCAGACTCCAGAAATAAATGGGGCAGTACTGTTGGTTACTTTAAGGCAACCATTTATAATAGTGTTTTGGTAGTGCTAGAAGACTAGTTTAAATTTTTTATTTGTAAAAGTCTTTCTAAGGAGCTAGAGAGATGGTTCAATGATTAAGAACATTTATTTCTGCAAAGACCCACATGACAGCCGAGAACTGTCTCTAACTCCAGTTCCAGAGAATCTGACCCTCTACTGGCCTTGGTGGGTAGTGGGCACATACAAGGTGTGCATATATATGTTCAGGCAGAGTACTCACACACTTTAAATATAAATAGATAAATATTAAATTATTAATGTTTTCTTTTTAAGTCCCTCCAAGATCACCAGCACATGCTCCTTGGCTTACAATGGGATATATCTGAAAATAGTCAAAATAAAATTATATACATAACCTGCCAGATAACCTAGTTTACCCTAAACATAGTCAGAGCATTTATGTGTGTTGGTGTTTTGTCTGTATGTATATCTGTGTGAGGGTGTTGGATCCCTTGGAACTGGGTTTACAGATAGTTGTGAGCTGCCATATGGGTGCTGGGAATTGAACACAGGTCTTCTGGAAGAGCAACAGGTGCTCTTAACCACTGAGCCATCTCTCCAGAGCATTTATTAGCTTATAGTTGGACGAAATCATCCAGCATAAATCCTGTTTTATAATAGACTGGAAACTTGTTAGTCACCCATTGCAACTTTTATATCCTTTTTTTATACTCTGTACCTAGGATGAAAAGAAATACATGATTTGTTTGTTTCTGGTACTGGGTATTAAGCTCACCCTTGTACATGATAGGCCAATTGTCTACTACCACTGAGTATACTGTAGGTCTCCAAATATATAGCCTTCTAATGCTGTAAGATAGGAAAATTACATGTCTGTCTTCTTTTGATTAGCCCCATTGCCATATAAACTAGAAAAAGATTGGATAAAATTAGTAAGATATTCCGAACATGGTATGAAATGGAGCTTAGAACCACACTTCCTGACATCAGAAGCTGGGCTTACTCTGCACACCCATAGTTAACATTACTTGGTGGTGCAGGGCTGGATGGGGTGGTGGAGAATTTAGGATTGCTGTGAGCTTGTGGCCAGCTTGGGAAACATAGCATGACTCTGTGTCAAATCAAATCAAACCTAAATAAGTTAACAAAAACCCTTGAACCCTGGAATGGAATCCCTTTTTTGAGACAGGGTCTTAACTGGGTAGCCCAGGCTGACCTCAAACTGTAGTACTCCTCTTTAAAGTGGTCTTTTAGGAACACTTGCTTATAGGGACATTTCTGCAGTTAAAAAGTGCAATTACCTCTCAGTGTTGTCATGGTCGATTCTGTTAAATTTCTTTCCCTTTGAGTGGTAATTTTGGAAACTTTGTTATGTATGTTTGCTATCATATTTTAAGTTTCTGTTGCTGTGATCAAACACCATGACCAAAAGCAGCTTGGGGAGGATGAAGTCATAACATTGGATCAGAGGTTATATACCCACTTTGGAAATGTAAATCTGATATAACACATTGCTGAACAGTGGGTATATAACCTCTG
>CABHPQ010105604.1:0-10772 GCA_902168405.1 Peromyscus aztecus
GGAGAACTTGCGCGCAGGGAGGATTCCAAAGGTGGCAGCGTTGATGAGAATTTGCCAACCTCTCTGTAAGAATAAGTCTTGTCCTTGCCTTCAGTACATTCTCTCTGGTGAGATAGCATTCGACTCTTGATTTCACTTGTCTGATGTGGGAGGTGGAATCTGCAAGATGTTATGAATCTGTAATATCACGAGAGCCAATGCCAAAAGGTGCAACACTTAGGAGAATATGAAAATTACATTTCTCACTGTGTCTCAGGTGTTTCTGTGAAACCACGCATACATACAGTTTATAGGACTGAACGTGTGGTTACTGAGCGCTTTACATTTAGCTACTGGGCTGGAGAATATTGGTTTTTTTTTTTTCCTTCCCCACCCAAGTCAGAATTTTAAGCATGACCTTAGAAATGGAAGACTGAAAATCCAGTACCAGCTGCTAAATTATTTTCCTAGCCTCTGCCTTCAAACAAGATAAACCATTCACCCATCTTACAGATGAAATCTTTATGAGAAATGAGGTGATTTGGCCTAAACCACACACCTACTTTCATCTGTGGCTTTATTTATGGACTGTCAGCCCCTGGAGTATGGCTCTTACCCTGTTATCTTCTGTACATTTCCCATCATGCAATGCTTGTCTTATGTTGAAGCCATTTTAGACTTGGAGCTGTATGGCTCAGGGAGGCAGCCTGTGTGAAACCAGGCCGAGCACATTCCCTTGATGCTTGTTCCCTAGGCAGAGTCTCCAGAGATTTGGACTGCTGCAAAAAGTGCATTTTTCCCACTTGGCCGTGGATCCAAAAACAGCACTGAAGTTGACGTTAGGTAAATTTGATTTGGTTCTTTCCCTGTACTGTTTTCTAACAGTGATCCTCAGAAGTTAATACATCTCTGGTTCTTAGCTTCCCTATCTCCACAATTGTCTGAGACATTTTGTAAACTGTAAGTTGTTAAGTCTAAGCCTTTGGTTTTGTTGTATCTTAGTGGTTGAGTTCACGTTCTCTTTCTCCCTTTTTGATAAGACACAGTCTTGTTTGTCCACTGCTATTAAAATGATACATTCTGTAACTTTACATATGATAACAGTGCCCCTCTTCCCCACGCTCACTGCTTTGGTCTTCCTCAGCCTCTTAGGTGCTGGGATTACAGGTGTGCACCTCTGTGCTGGGCTTCTAATACAGCTTTTGATGTGTGGTGGCAGGCTGAATTAAAATAAGCTTCTGGGTTGTAGATTTTCTTAATACAAATAAAATTAATAAAAAAAATTGAATATGAATGGACATATACCATGATGTTTAAATATATGTATATATTGTGTACTTTTTAAATAGCCTATCTCCTCAGACATGATTTCTTTTTGTTTGTTTGTTTGGTTGGTTGGTTGAGGTTGGTTGGTTGGTTTTTCAAGTCAGGGTTTCTCTGTATAACAGCCCTGGCTGTCCTGAAACTCAAATCTGTAGACCAGATTAGCCTCGAACTCACAGAGATCCACCTCCCAAATGCTGGGATTAAAATCATTCGCCAACACCACCCAGCCAGACATGATTTCTTTGTAGTAAAAAATAAAGTCTTTTCTTCTAGCCCATTGAGAAATCCAGCACACAGGGTACATGTTATGTGTAGTCAGGGTACAGTGCATAGCGTAACTGAACTTGTAAATTGATAATCGTGTTTTGACTGTACATGTCCACATTTGGATTAGGTATAGCAAACGTGCCTATAGCATAGACACATACAGAATCTACCCGTTGTGACTTAATCATTAGCTCCTGAGGATCCTCAGGTAAATAGTCTAGGATCACACTAGTCACCACTTGCAGCACTTTGTATGTGCCAGGCTTCCTTGTAAACACTTCAAGCACTAATTATTTAGTCTTCAGCCAATGAAAGGTAAGTACTGTGCGCCTCATTGTATAGATGAGGAAACTGAGGTGCAGAAATTAAATTTTCCCAAGGATACACATATACGTAGCACAGAATTAAGTGCTGAAATCAGGAGTCACACCCATGTCTTTGACTCTGGGTAATGATAGATTTGACTTGTAGAACAACATATGTATTCTATGACCACCTTACTTTTTTGTACATGCATCCTATTATGTGTTTAATCTAGCATTTCATCTGTTCTTAAAGGCATATATGATGCTGTTATTTCATAGGGTGATATTGCTGGTATATATCAGATGAAAGCTGCTGAAAAGTCCAGTTTTTCAATACTCGCTTTATACTAGGGAGGACATTCATCAGGTACTCCGCAGAAAGCCGCCCTTGGTTCTGTTTTCCTAGATTGTAACTGTAACCATCTTTTATTGTTACTTCTCATACACTTTGTAGTATTTTAGGTTTGTATTTTGTCTGGGAGAAGGAAAAGGGAAGATCTCCCTCTGTAAGTAGAGAGAAGCTAAGTTCTTGTGTCCTGTAGGAATTGTGCTCCCTACTCTATGGATGGCATCAAGCAAAAGCAGTTGTGTCAGTGAGGAACCCTAAAAATTAGAACTTCATGGTAAACTGAAGTGTAAAAGATCCTTGGTTGCCCGGGCATGACAATCTCAGCACTTGGGAGGCAGAGGCAGGCTGATCCATGTGAGTTGGAGGACAGTCTGGTTTTGGTTTACATAGTGAGTTTCGAGATAGCCAGAGCTACATGGCAAGACTCTGCCTCCAAGAAAAAAAAGAAAGAGAAAAAAAAAATCCCTGCTTTATACATTTACCTAAGGAGATGAGAATTTGCACTTGCTAGGGGCCAGGAGAATGTCGTTACATAATGACTCTTTAACATTAGACCTGTCTTCACTACATGAAAAGGGCTCTAGTAGATCTGCATTTCATGAGAAACAGTTGGAGGTAGACTCGGGACAATGTTAAAGGAAGTGATACGGATTTGAAGTACTTTTCTGTTCTGTGATATGTCTGCTAAAAGCGACTTACAAGGCTGCTTTCTGAGAGGCAGTTACTTGTTTCTGATTCTTGTAATGAGATGAAAGTGAGTGATGACCTCACAAAAACAAGCTATTCTGGCAGATTATAGGTAAACTTTTTTCCCTTCAAGTTCTGGCCAGTTTTTGATTATGTAAGTTTTCCTGTTCTGGTTGTTTATTTCATTGTTTTCCTTAAAAGACTCAGCTAGAGGAGTTATTTCTGAATGGCCTTGACAAACAGATGAAAAGCCAAATTAAAGTAGCTATGAGCCTGGTCTATTACTCTGTCTTCCTGGGGAGAGCCTTACATTAAAGCTCATTTGATAGTTTAATGGGTTTTCAGAGTGTACTATAACTACTGTAATAACCTTACATGATTCTTCAACACAATTAACAGCTTATCTTTAAAAAGGTTGCTATATTGAGAAAACATTAACTTTAGAATTAATGTAGAGGGGCTGGTGAAATGGCTTAGCTGGTAAAGGTGTTTACCACCAAACCTGATATCCTAGGTTCGATCCCTGATACCCACACGGTGAAGGAGAGAACCAGCTCCCTCAGTTGTCTTCTGACTTCCATGTGCACACAAAAGAAATAAATGTCAACAACTTTTGAAATTAATTTTATGGGCTCAGGAGTTAGCTACCTTGGTAAAATGCTTACTATGCATGCATAAGGATCTGTGTTTGGTCCTCAGCACCCACATGGAAAAGCCAGATGTTTTGTGCATATATAATCCCAGTTCTTGAATGTGGACACAGGAGAATGCCTGGGGCTCTGTGGCTGGTCTTTGAGAGAGATCTGTCTCAAATACAAAAAAACAAAATAACTCCCAAGGAGAGCTCCTGAGGATTGACACTCAGAAAGTTGACCTGTGATCTCTGTACACAATATTGAGGTAGATCCAGCCATGGATAGCTCTGTGTGGCCCTCAGTAAGTTATTCTTAACATGTCAAAGGAGATGGTGCCACCTATCTCATAGGTATCTAGTATTGTATGGATTGATGCCAGTTCCTGAGTGCTTTTGTCCTTTTCAGCAGACCATAAATGATAGTGCTGTTACTTAGCCTTTTAGCTGTTCTGGGTTTTGTATGGGTACCTGATATTCTTGTATGGAGTGTGGTTTGAAAATATTTTAGGGACTTGTTGGAATCCAGTTTGAATCTCTCTTTTTTTTTTTTTAATGATTTTTTTAAAATTTTTATATGCATTGGTGTTTTGCCTGCATATCTGTGTGAGGGTGTTGAATTCCCTGGAACTGGATTTACAGACAGTTGTGAGCTGCCATGTGGGTGCTGGGAATTGAACCTAGGTCCTCTGGAAGAGCAGCCAGTGCTCTTAACCACTGAACCATCTCTCCAGCCCCAGTTTGAATCTCTTAAGTATGATTGGTAGCTGAAAAAATAGTAATTAAAAAGCCTGATGCTGTGTCTTGATTTGAGCTAAGGTAGTGCTTTGAAAAGTCCAGCTGGATGTGGTGGCTCACACCTGGTAACCCCAGCATATAAGAGGCTGAGGCAGGAGAATTGCCTAGAGTTTGAGGCCAGGCTAGGCTGCATAGTGAGTTCCTGGCCAACTTACATTATAGAGTGAGACCAACAGCAACTAAAAAAAGTAGTCTAAGCCGGCGCCGCCTTCTGCCGCCGCCTTTAACCCCAGCACTCACAGAGCCAGGTGGATCTCTGAGTTCGAGGCCAGCCTGGTCTGCAGAGTGAGATCCAGGACAGGCACCAAAACTACAGAGAAACCCTGTCTCGAAAAACAAACAAACAAACAAAGGTAGACTGCACGCACACACACACACACACACACACACACACACACACACACACACACACACATACAGTCTATATTTTCTAGGTCAAATGTGACCTATCTGCTTCTGTCCACATAGGAAATAACAGCTTGTTCGCTTTTTTAAAATTCATCAATGATCAAGTGGCTTGAAATTCAGTGTGGTGGGCATATTACATTTTGGGTGTCCAAAGGATAAATAACAGTCTGGATTCCTAACTTAAGCTTAGAGCCTACTGTAGGTACCAATAAAAATGTTTAAGAGTAAACTCTGAAATACAATAGCTCTATGTCCGGCAAACACTGAATTGTGAAGAAAAACCAAAATCTCTTCCTTCCATAGCAGTTGTGGAATTTTGTTGTTGTTTGAGAAGGTCTCATGTAGCCTAGGCTAGCCTCAAACTTCCCATGAAGCTATGAGAATGACCTTGAATTGAACTCCTGATCCTCCTGCCTCCTGTTCCTCAGTGTTGGCATTACAAGCCTTCCCAGATCCACATCTTTCGCATCAGTTTTCAAGTATCATTACGAATTTTGCCCAACAAAGAACCAACACTTAACTTAAAAACTACCAGTGTTGAAACCCTGTCTCAAAAAACAAGCAAACAAAAAGCAAAAACCACCGGTGTTAAGTGTCCCCGCATTAAGTGTCTCACAGCTGTCTGTAATTCCAGTTCCAGGGAATTCAACACCCTCACACAGATATGCAGGCAGAACACCAATGCATATAAAAATTTTAAAAAAATTATTTAAAAAAAGAGAGATTCAAACTGGATTCCAACAAGTCCCTAAAATATTTTCAAACCACACTCCATACAAAAATATCAGGTACCCATACAAAACCCAGAACAGCTAAAAGGCTAAGTAACAGCACTATCATTTATGGTCTGCTGAAAAGGATAAAGCACTCAGGAATTGATAATCAATCCATACAATACTAGATACCTATGAGATAGGTGTTAAGTGTGAATAAATAACATGCACCACAATAAATCGATCTGTTGGCTTTAAGTGACCAATCCAAAGACATATGCTAATTCTGATTCATAAAGGCAGCCCAATTGACTGACCCTGTGAACGGATTTCAAAGGTTTGCCCTGCCATTATAATGAAGCCACTCAATACAATTCACCAATTTATCTTACCACAGAGACACCTGCATATCCATAGTCACTGCTGCTATATTTACAAAACCTAGGAAACATTCAGTCTAGGTACCATCTACTAAGCATATATATATATATATATTTATATATATATTTACATATATATATGAAGTGAATTTTACTCTGCTGTGAAAAAAATAAAATAACAAAATTCACAGAAAATTTACTAAGTGAGGTAATCCAGGCCCAGACCCCAACTCTGGAGTTTGGATCTGTGTGTTTAAGTGTCTGTAGAGGTCAGAAAGCTAGAAAGGGCCATGAGAGTGGGAGGGAAAGCAACCTTCAGGGAGGAAGGGTTGACATGAAAAGAGGAGGGGGACTGCTGTGGGTGGAAAGGTTTAAGAGGAATTGGGGGAGAGAATTTTAACAGAATAACCCCTTTCCTCTTCTGTTGCTCTTTGTCAGGTATTTATCACAGCAACAGAAACTATAGCAGTTAGAGTAAGGCCACTTTCCAATTAGGTTCTGCAGGAAGAAAACCATGCGGGGACTGTAAACCTGGTCAAAACCCACCGCTAAAGGGAGGTTCCAGACTGGAGGGAAGCTACTGCTACTGCTTTACTAAACAGACAGTATGCTGTCAAAGCACCTTCTAATTTCTGTGCTTATCCCAATGGATTAGTGTTCATCTCAACCTTGTCAGAGACACTTCTGCCATGGACAGCGGTTAACGAAGACTTACAACTGGTCAAAGTGCTGACAAAAGTGACTACTGCCCGACTGGGACATCCTCCCGCCCCCCAAGCGCAGGGAACACTGGGAAGAAGTGTGGTGAAATGAAGTCTTCTGGCCACGGTGTGGGTGTTCACCATGACTCCTACCAGCTGCACAAGATGGGGCCTGCTAATGGTCTAGCACAGAAGGGGGAAGGGCAAATGAGCCCCACCTCTAGCTGAGGAGCTGTTGGCAGTGAACAGCTGGTGGGGCAGGGGCATTCGTTTTGCTTCAGGGGTGTAGCCACTGGTCAAGTCATCTCTGATCCAGTAAATAACACACCCCCGTGGGGAGAGGATCTCTTTATTTTTTATTTTTATTTTTTATTTTTTATTTTTATTTTTTGGTTTTTCGAGACAGGGTTTCTCTGTGTAGCTTTGCGCCTTTCCTGGAACTCACTTGGTAGCCCAGGCTGGCCTCGAACTCACAGAGATCCGCCTGCCTCTGCCTCCCGAGTGCTGGGATTAAAGGCGTGCGCCACCACCGCCCGGCGAGGATCTCTTTATTAGGAGACCCTAGTATGATACTGTAGAACTTTGCACCATGTTCAAGCAGTTGACTTACACATAATGAGAACTCAGGAACTTCAGTCTATGGTAGCCATTTATTAATTCTAACTGTTGAAAAATAAATACCCCACCTCCATTTAACTAGATTTGAAAGCACATGGAAGCAAACATGGTGATAATTCAAAGTAAATTACTGCTCCAGGTACTGAAGCTCTATTTTAAACTCAATATCGATGTTTCTGATGTTATCTGTAGGAATCAAGAGATAATAAACATTATTTCCTGTTGCCAAAATAATTTTAAATATATAAATCATCTATAGCCATACTACCTTAAACATTTAAAAGGAATACATTTAGTTCATGATGCTAACTGTTTAGGAGTCTCTGTAAGCACTCAAATCAACAGCACTGACAATGCATTCCACACAAAAGTTAACGGTCAATGAGGAAGGGACACTCAATGTGCACCTCATTTCTCTTAAATCTACCTTGTTCTCTTTAAAGAGTTTAAAAAGAACAGCACATGTTAATTACTTATGCTTATTTCTAGAATATGACTCTCAAGAGTTTACTGTAAACACTCTTATTGGTACCTACAGTGGGCTCTAAGCTTAAGTTAGGGATCCAGACTGTTATTTATCCTTTGGGCACCCAAAATGTAATATGCCCACCACACTGAATTTCAAGCCACTTGATCATTGATGTTTCCAACAAAGAATCTGCACATGTTTGAATGAAATTAGTTTTACAAGACTACATTTTGTGTGTGGAATGGCACACAGACATTTTTAGAATAGTTGTTTTCAGTGAGTAGTTTCCTTTGAGAGCCAGGAGTGCTTCACTTGTTCAGGATAACACCCACCAACCAACTGATCCCCTGACTTCTCATTCCCTCCCAAGGTAGGTAGCTTGGCATACTTTCTTTCCTCAGCTGTGATCTGCTTTATGGTGCTGGGGATGCTTTAACTGGTGTATTACTGAGTATGGTCAGCCCCCACCCATTCACACCTCTGAACTTGGATTTATTTTTCTACCACTATAGCGCCTTATTCTTCTCCTACCATCTCATAAAAGGAGCTAGGACACCTACCTTTAAAAAAAAAAAAAAAGATTTATTTATTTTTTTTATTTAGTGTGTGTGTTTGTCTTCCCACCCCACCCCCAGAACACCAGAGGCATCCGGTCCCCTAAAGTTTGTAATGACAGGCCATTGTGAGCTCCAGAAATGAATTCTGGAGGTCAGACTGATTCCTTGTTAGAGCAGTATGTGCTTTTAACTTCTGAGCGCTCACTCCAGTTCCAGAACACACAACCCTTCAGCCTCTTCCTTCTTGGTGTAGTTGGTTGCTTTTCCCAGGAGATTCAGATGTGCTGCCTTTTCCTTGTGTTTCTATCACAGTTTTAGCTTGAGTGTGGAGGCACTCTGCTGGTAGTTCTTTTCAGCTCCTCTGAGGAATAATCCAAAGAATTCTTGGACATACTGATGATTTTTGCAGTTGTTTCAACACTGGACTGTAGGCATTTTGTTTTTGTGAAGTACCTGAAGAGTCAGAATTATTTGTCCATAAACATTTACTCCGAGCACTGTCGAAGCATTTGGTGTGTATTATCTTATTTGGCTGCTGTTAATGTCTACTTTTAACACTGCAGAAACAGGTATTATAATGTGGAGGAAATTATTTAATTGCTTTATATAGCTTCCTATTGGTTCTATGTAGGGCACCATGTTTTCTATAAAGTCCGGTGATTCTTGACATATAGTAGATAATGGAATCCACACTAAATTTTTTTGTTGTTTTGTTTTTTGAGACAGGTTTCTCTATAAAACAGTCCTGGCTAGCCTGAAACTCAGTCTGTAGACCATGCTGGCCTCGAACTCACAGAGATCCACCTGTCTCTCCCTCCCGGGTGCTAGAATTAAAGTTGTGTGCCATCACTGCCCAGCTCACATTTTAAATTTTTAACAAGTTATTACACTCAAACTTATTTTATAATCAAAAGTGTTCTATTTCTTAAAAATATAGTTAATGCTTCTAAAAGCCAAAGTTATCATTTTCAACTTTTCTTTGAAATAACTTTTTAAAAGAATATATAGATGAGTGATAGTGATCTTCTGTTTGCTTGGCCATTCTGAAATGACTTCTAAATTTTGAATGACCTCTAACTAGAAAATGTCCCTTAAGCAAAGCATTAGCTACAGGAGTGAGATTGGCTGTCATGTATTCTTACAGCACTGGTTAGCTGAGTTAGCTCTTCATTTGTAGTCACTTTTAGGATTGTATTTTGAGGTTTTCTTGTGATCCCAGCACTGGGGGGATGGGCAGGAGGATGTAGAGTTCCAGGCTACCTTGGGGTTAGTTGGTGAGAGCCTGTCTCAAAACACCAACAAGGCCTGCAAATAATGACTTAGCCAGTGTGCCAAGTCTCTGGTGGATTCCCCAGTACTGCTTCTTCCTCAGAAAATTAGGGAGGTGGGGCTTGCCTGCAGAAGTCAGAAGACAGTGTCTAATCCCCTGGAGCTGAAGTTGAAGGCAGTTGTAAGACACTGGATAAGGGTAACCAAACCTGGGTCCTCTGAAAGAGCAGGAAGTGCACTAAACCGTCTGCTCTACCACCACCACGCAGGGTAGCTTATTTTTTAAAAGCTCTTTATTCTAAGACAGAATAGTCTGTTCCTCATAGTTGTCCCAGGCTGTGGTCTTAGGATGACTGTGTAGAAAGTAAAGCCACCCATAAACACAGTGCTGGAGGATTAGAGTTCCTTCCAGGCCCTGTGCCTCATCTGGGCTGTCTGGGTTGTGACTGAGATATGGGATAAAATGGTTTTAAAAGTAGGAGATAGGTATGTTGGCACACATCTGTAATTTGAGCACTTATGAGGCTAAGACACATTGTAAGTTCCAGACCAGCCTGGACTACATAGCGAGAGTCTGTCTCCAAAAAAAAAAAAAAGAAAAGAAAATTTTAAAAATAAGGGTTATAAAAATTTACCACCTACAGATAACACTGAGATTACTACCCTTAGCCCTTTTATTTTTTTCTTTTGTTGTTTTGAGACAGGGTTTCTCTGCGTAACAGCTCTGGCTGTCCTGGAACTTTCATTGTACACCAGGCTGGCCTCAAACTCTGCCTGCCTCTGCCTTCCAAGTGCTGGGACCACCGCCTGGCTACCCTTAGTCATTTTGTGTTGACTTTTCTAATCATACTTATATACTCTTTAGGAACATTTTAGGAAAGTACTGTGTACCCTTCATGCACAGCCTGTACATCTTAACTATCTTTCCTGTGCAGCTTCCTTTTGAGGATCCTGCAGTCTGTACTGTCCTGACTCTTCTGTACTAACCAGCTCTCTACTGTTAGATGTTTGAATTGTTTCCAGTAGTCACTAAGTGTTGGTTACATTTATTAGCAAATGCCTGCCAGTACTGTGACTTGATGCTTCCAGTGGCCTAGAACAGACAGATTGACAGCCATCATTACCATGTGGGTGCTCTGGGAACTCATGCATGTCAGTGCCTTCCTACTGGCTCACTGCCAGTCTAGACTATGGCCTCTGAGGAGTCGTCTGCCCAGTAGAAAGCAAATAAAGTCTGTGACCCTCATTCAAAGTCTCAGAAGAAATGCATGCCCTTCTGATAAGCTACCACTGCTTACTAATTCCAGAAAAGCCT
>CABHPQ010105606.1:0-11306 GCA_902168405.1 Peromyscus aztecus
CTCTCCTTCATCTATTCACACACTATAAAATTTCTCCACATTTCACTAAGGCATGAAGACTGTGCCTATTATTATAAGTTATTTTAAACAAGGAAAATTGCAGGGACTGAATTGTCAATATTGTCAATTTGTTTACTTATTCACAAAATCTAGTCATGGTCTGTTAGAGACTGCTAGAGTTTCAATACATAGTATGCACTCTCACTGACTTCATAGTGGTGGATCTAAAGAAAAAATAAAGAAAAAAGAACAAAACTTGAACACCAGGAACCTTTTTCAAAATGCTGAAAGGTAAGGGGAGAGTTAAATGGATCACAGGACATTATCTGAATTCAACACGAAGCTTATCACGGTGTCAAGATAATTTCTTTCTAGAATGATATTCATAAAATCATGGTACCTTGTATCTGTTGTACAGTGTAGTTTGAATGAATATTGTTGAAATGGTAATTGAATAATGAACTCCTTGCCACATCCGAATGTGTTTAGCTTAATTATTTCCTTCCCGTCTAAAGATTAGGAACAGGTGTAGACATGGTTATTTATTCAAGGTCTCTTGGCCGTGAGTGAATCTCAGTATGATCCACTCATCAACTCTAGCACCATGCTCATGAGAATGCACATTCAAAGGAAGTTCTAGTTTTGCCAGAGCATGGGTAAGTAACTTTAGCTGTTCTTTAAGATGACAGAATTTTAAAAACTTTGGAATGAATGTACTTTTGGTGAGAAAAGAGAGTTCATCACAGCATCTCTATGGGACCAAAAATTAAAGTATAACAATGAAAAGGTAAAAGAAAAGCATACATTTGTAATTTTATTTATTCATAGCTGGGGAACAATCCTATAGACTGTTAAGGGCAGGATTTCTAAAAAACATTCATGGCTTTGACTCTACAAAAGAAAGAATTTTTGTATGATATAACTAACTATTGTAAGGGCAAAGGACACTGCAGACTAGAGATAATACACACTACATATTCTGAAGAGTGAATAGCATTTTTAATACAGAATTCCTGCATTCCATACAAAACCCACACATGCTCTGATAGAATAATGGTAAAAGAAAATCAAGGGTAATTACAAGAAAAACAATCTGAATTAAGACTAAAATGTTATGGTGAAACAAATAAATGCAATTTTTATACAAAGAGGTGTTAATTATCTTTTGTTCAGTCCATAAACAACAGAATATATTAATAGGGAGACTTCACGGAACGTTTCCAAAATATATCAAAACTGTTTAAAATTTACCTCTACCCAAACACAATAATTCCACTTTTACAAAGCTGCTCTATGGGAATAATTTAGAAAAAGTATACACAATTACCCATAAAATGTATATGTTACTAAAAATTATTAACCATTATGTGTCCTTTAATATGAAATCATGTTAAAATATGAAGTACATTGATTTATTAAAAACTATTAAAATGAATTTTGGTAGAATTATGTATGTGCTAGCAATATCTTTAAGGTTCTTTTAACTCAATCAAATATCAGCAAATTACTATGAAAATAGAAGTTCTCTCACTAATTTTTGTATTGACATGGTAAACTCCTAGAAACAATTTTGTGAATTAATAAATTGAGAAATAAAATCAAAGGCAGAAAATTGTAAAGTCACAAAAATATGTTTCCTTAAACTTGTTTCTTTCATTATAAAGGCCAAGATTATATTGAACTGACTGAGAATGTGAAATAAAAATGAGAATTAAATATGAAGAAGTTGTAGATACTATATATATATATGTATATATATATATCACATTGTGAGAAAAATTGAAACAAATTTTTAGAATAAAGTTGGTATGGAATTCCAACCAGATCCTCTTCCTGTGGAAGTAACTTGACTAGAACCTCTTCCTTAGTGACATGACAGGTGAATTGTTTAAAAATCAGGTATGGTGATTTGAAAGAAAATGGCCCCCAAAAGGAGTGGCACTATTAGAAGCTGTGGTCTTGTTGGATTAGGTATGGCCTTGTCAGAGGAAGTATATTGTAGTAGGACAGACCCATAGGGTTGAGGAAATTGGCTCAAACCAATTGCCAAGGCATGCACATAATGTATTTCCTTATGAACCAACATGGAGTCTGCCTGAGGGCCTAGCAACAGGCACTGTCAGAGTTCCTAATAATGCACAGCCAATGAGGAATGACCACACAATACCACCAGATTGAGACACAGCTTGGGTGCTGAGAGGAGGGTATATATGGCCTTCTCGATTATTGAATAAACAAGTTTGCTGTTTGCCTTCAACTGACTCCTGGTGTCTGTGCAGTTGATGCTGTGCCTTCTCACCCCTTTCCCCAAGGGAGCTGTTAGGATCCTGCGATAGTATATCACTGTAAAGATGGGCTTTTTGGTCTTATATATGCTCAAGATACTGCCCAGTGTTTCAGTGCACATCCTGTTGCCTACTGATTAAGATGTAGGAATCTCAGCTCCTTCTCCAGCACCATGTCTGCCTGCATGCACCATGCTCCCCACCACAGTGATAATGGACTAAATAAATCTCTGAAAGTATAACCCACCAACTCAGTTAAATGTTTTTCTTTGCCGTGGTCATAGTGTCTCTTCACAGGTGTATCTAGTACAATGTCGAGTCACCTTTTAAAGTTCCATAAGCATTTCTATAGGTTCCGTAATCAGAGAATAACAAATACAGGTGAACACACAGGTTCCTACTGATACACAGCTTAGGGGTTTCCTACTTGGAATGCATAAGGTCTATCTAGACAATGAAGCTGTTCTAGTAGAAGCGCCTCCCATACTCTGTGGAATAAGACTATTTTGATGTCTATTTTAATTTTTTTGTGTACACATATGTGTGGGCAGATATGTATCTGTACAGTTGCATGTGCAGAAGTGATTTGTGCAGAAGCCAAGGTATGTCCTCTACATGTCTGTCTTATTTCCTGGAGTCAGGATCTCTCATTGAATGTGGAAATCAATGACTTTTAGCTAGGCTGTTGGCTAGAAAGCCTAAGAGATGATCCTCTTGTCTCTGTATTACCCTCTCCAGTACTTGAGAAACATGTTTATATGGTCGTACCTAGATATTGACCTGCATGTTGCTACTTTAAACAATGTTCTTATGATTCTGCACACAGTGTGCTTACTAGCCAGCACCTACTTTTGGTGCTTTGAAATTTCAGGTTTTTTCTATCTATCATCTATCTATCTATCTATCTATCTATCTATCTATCTATCTATCTATCTATCTGTAGTAAAAGTTTTCCTATGTCCCAGCCAGCTGGCGGTTGGGACAAATCTCTCCCACTCACGTCCCCCGAGTAAACACACAGACTTATATTAATTATAATGGCCATGGCTCAAGCCTTTTGTTAGCTAGCTTTTGTATCTTAAATTAGCCCATAACTATTAATCTATATATTGCCACATGTTTCCTGGCTTTACTTGCGTCCCATTACATGTTGCTCTTTGGGAGACTTGCTGGCATCTCCTGACTCAGCCTTCCTCTTCCCAGAATTCTCCTTGTCTGCTTATCCCGCCTATACTTTCTGCCTGGCTACTGGCCAATCAGTGTTTTATTAAACCAGTGTGCAAAAGCATTATTCCATAGCATCTATTTATTTAGATTTTTGCTTGCTGGTGTCTCTTTCAAACTCATGATCATCTTGCCTTAGTTCACTGAAGCTAGGATTAGAGAAATGTATCACCCTACTAGGATCTCTAAGTTTTTCAGCAATAAACAGTCTTCTTTTTGACAAGTTATGTTTGAATTGTGAGATGATCTCCACTTTGAAAAGGCTGGCTAATGGATTGCAAAAACTCACCAGAGATTCTAATGGTAAGCCAAAGTTCATTTATATGTAGTATAATGTTGTATTTCTGAGAGATGTGGAAGATTATCATCTTTTATTCATCATTGCACAAAATAAATTACTGTTGGTATTTCCCTTATTTAACAATAAGTATAATTTTGCTTCAGGATAGGATTTGAGAAAAATTTGTTTTTATTTTGTATTAGCTACTTTTTGTTGCTGTGATAAACACCATGACCAATATCTACTTATGGAAGAGTAATTATAGTTCAGAGTTCTAGATGAAAAGTTCATAATGGCACAGTAGACATGACAGCACATAGAAGGTGAGAGACCACATCTTTAAACATAAGCAGAACAGAGACAGAAAACTGAAAGTAGGGTGAGGCCATACACCCTCAAAGCCCAGCCTCAGTGATAAACCTGCACCAGCAAGGCTCTACCTCCTACAGCTTCGATACACTTCCTAAAGCTCACCACCCACTGCGACTCAAGGGTTCATATATGTGAGACTGGGGGATACTTTTTTTTTTTTTTTGGTTTTTTCGAGACAGGGTTTGTCTGTGTAGCTTTGCGCCTTTCCTGGAGCTCACTTGGTACCCCAGGCTGGCCTCGAACTCACAGAGATCCGCCTGCCTCTGCCTCCTGAGTGCTGGGATTAAAGGAGTGCGCCACCACCGCCCGGCTGAGACTGGGGGATACTTATCATTCAAAGGAGTAGAGAGCGTTTCTGCTCCTGGTACATTTCATTCTGTGGTAATCATCCATCCAGCTCTTTAAGTTTGCCTTAGTGCTGATTGAGGATCTTATCAGAAACAACACACAGACATCTGATCTGGAAACTACTTAATTTAAACAGTTTTATCATGATGCTTCCTTTATAAAAAGCATTATTGTGAAATTTCTTCTTGAATGAATTTTCAAGTAGAATCTTATAGAAATCATTTTTGTATAGCTGGTTATTAATAAAATATTAAAGTATATTTATTAGCCATCTTCACTTATATACTGTACTTAATTGTTAGAATTTATTCTTATTAATGATGCTGAAAATTGTTTTAAGAAATAAAGTTTGACATGTTTATGTTAATAAAATTATAATAAAATTGTTATATCTTATTTACCTTGGTGACAATATTGACTTAAACCAATATTATAAATTGAAATAGTAAAAATTCACTATGCAAGCACAGTGCAGTGGCTTTCTGTTACCAAAGGTATTTTTTTAATGTGACCAGAAAAAAATCATGTGAACATGATTGCTATCAGAAGAATAAAACACTAGTTTTAAAAAAGTAACAACAGAAGGTAAAATAAGCAGATTAATTTCTTCTAAACCCCAAAGCAGAGAAATGTCACCACTGATTTCTGTGATCATTTAAACTAAATAGAAGGTATAAGGATGTTTCAAAAAAGGTGTCAGTGGTTTTGCCACTTTCCACTTGATTCTCAATTAATTACTAAAGAATATACTTAACACAAGAAACAACAAGAGAGAATCGGATGAAAATCATATTACTGAATGTCTTAGTTAATTTTCTCTCAGTGAGAAGAGACACCATGACCAGGGAAACCAGTTCAAGAAAGCTTTTCATGAGGCCTGCTTCTAGTGTCAGGGACTGAGTCTGACCAGCACAGCAGGGAGGATGCAGCAGGCAGGCCTGACAGTGGAACCGCTGAGAGCTCACATCTTACCCACGAGTGGCAGGCAGAGAGACTGAGTCTTCTGTGCAGACTTTTGAAACCTCAAAGTCCACCCACCAGTGACACACCTCCTTTAGCAAGGCCACACCTCCTAATCCTTCCCAAAACAGTTCCACCAACTAGGGAGCCAGCATTCAAATATATGAATCTATGGGGGCCATTCTCATTCAAACTACCACATTGACCAAAGTAAAATGAGAAACATATAAGCAACTATGGTTGAGTGATTGTTGAAATGTAACAATTAATAAATTCGGGATTTCATTACAGTTGCAATTAGAGTGCTTGAAAGTAATTATTGAAGGATCCAACTTACGGCTCGTGAGGTGACATGGTGAGGAGGAGCACATGTTCTGTAAGTTCCAGGGCCTAAGTACAGATTCACAGCACCCACACGAAAAGCACCGTGTGAGTCTATGCACATCTGTCACCCCATGCTTGGAGCAAGGGTGCGCAGGGGCCGACAGGAGGATCACTGGGTCCCAGGGGCCAGCTGGTCTATGTGAAAAATGACAAGCTCCAGGTTCAGTGAGACTTGTCTCAAGGGAATATGCAATGGAGTAATAGAAGAGATTGTCTACTATTTATTTAGCCTTTGCATATATTTGAAATATGTGTGACCCTCTGATACACACATACATAAAACACAAATATTCTAATGTATCAGTATGACATAAAAAGAAGTAAGAAATCTCAATAAACTTTTAAGTTGTATTCAGCTTTGTGTTTTAAAGAACATTAAAAATTCAAAGCTAAACACTTAAAGATTTATACAGAATGCATATATTATATATACATTTAAAAATAGAGGATTAATGAAACCTAATAGAAATACAGAAAGAAGTAATGAAAACTGAGACAGAATAAGCAAAATAGCCTGATGAACTGAAAACACAAAATCAGATATTAAAGCCATGTGGAAATAATTCAGTGATCTCAAAATGAAATGAATTACATAAAAATAATAAATGTACATCAGGTTTTATAAACTGTGGTAACACCCCAAAATGTGATGATATGGAGAGGATTAGAGGCTTGAAAAAACATACTTTGGGCAAAAACATTTCCAAAAGACAGCAGCTGTCATTATAGTAATAAACTATAAAATGGACTGAAGTATTGGAAAAGGCAACAGTGAACAGTACATGATGAGAAATTATTCAATGCAGAGGTAACAATTCTGAATCTAGTGGTTATTCACTACTCTCAAAACAAACACCTGCATAGTTAGTGTGGGATTTTAATAAAACCCGACCACTAACTGATTCTTTAAACAGATGAAGGAAGAGTAGTAAAGTCACACATGGGTTGATAGCTTGAATCACTTTGAAGAGTGGGGAGGGAAAGAGAAAGCCCCTGCCTTCTGCCATGATTCTAGTCATCCTCTCAACATTTTCTCACTCTATGTTGTTCATGCCTCATCAAGGAGTAGGACAAAATGCCCTGGTCAGTAACTTTTCTAAGCAGAACCCCTCACACCAAACTTTGCTATGTCTCATCTGCTTTTGGGTTTGCCTGTTTTAGTTTAGTTTAATTTTTGGTGATAAAATACCCCTACAAAAAGCAATTTAGAAGAGAAAATGTCTATTTTAATGCACAACTCCAGACTACAGTCCATTATGATGGGAAGTCATGGTGGCAGATACTTGATACCACTGACATAGCATAACCCCAACAGGGTATGTGAGAAGGATATCTGGAGACCTACCATCTTTTTTTTTTTTTTGTTGTTGTTGTTTTTGTTTGTTTTTTCGTGTTTCAAGACAGGATTTCTCGGTAGTTTTGGTGCCTGTCCTGGATCTCACTCTGTAGCCCAGGCTGGCCTCGAACTCACAGAGATCTGCCTGGCTCTGCCTCCTGAGTGCTGGGATTAAGGGCGTGGGCCACCGCCGCCCAGTGACCTATGATCTTCTAACTCAAGGGAAAAAAATCAGATGGAGGGAGGGTTTAGTAGTACACAGGGGACATGAATGGAGAGGGGCAAATACTAAAGTTTAAATGTTTAAGTGGAGACACTGGGATTGTAGAGATGAGAGGTACAGTGGAACGGGTTAGCCAAAATTAGAGATACATGAAGAAGCCTTGTGAAAATCGACTAGCTAGTAAGCTAATTAAAAATACAATATATTAAAAAAGAATGTGAACAGAAGCACTCTGAATGGATGGATAATTCTGCTTCCAGAAGACATTATCTATTACTATTACTATTGCTATTACATAAAAATTTATTTCCTAAGAGTTGCTGATCAAAGAGGCCCCAAGGCACCACAAACAACATAGAGCATTGTTATTACTATCAGTTGATCACTAAACTAGATAGTAAGATATATTACCCTATTATTTAAGGCAGTACTTGTCTAAGTTAGAGTTACTATTGCTATAATGAAACACTGTAAACAAAAAGTAAGTTGGGGAGGACAGGGTTTGTTTTGCTCAGATTTTAGCATCATATTATCCATCACGGCAGGAAGTTAGGATGGGAACTCAGCAGGGTAGGAACTCAGAGGCAGAAGTTAAAGCAGAGCCCATGAAAGAGTACTGCTTACTGGCTTGCTTGCCATGACTTACTCAGCCTTTCTTATAGAATCCAGGACCACTAGCCAAGGAATGGTACTACTGAATCCTCCCCAGATGCCTGCCTTGAGGAGATTTCTACCAGGGTCCAGAACAGAAGCTACAAGCGGCTAAGGTTACTAATCTGAGGGATATTCAATGAATCTGAGCACACTGGGTTCTTTAGTCCATTCACTTTATTCTTCTAAATCAATTCTATCTACACAGCTTCTTTTCTGTCCTCATACTTAGCTCCTCTCAGTCCCCTCTACTGTTCTCATTATTCTACCTAGTTCTTTCTATCTCCATCCTCATCTTTGTTCTTCTAAATCAATTCCCCAAGTGCTTTGGGGGAACTGGTATATATACACAAGCAGTAATTCTTTGGCAAAGCAATGCAAGGCTTGAAGTTTTCATGGTTGCAGAGAGAGGTGATAAGGACCCACACATAAAGCAATAATTGTCAGCTTCCAATTACAACCTAAAAGGGGGAGTGAATTTGCACAAGAAACGAAGCTTGGCGCCTGTCACCCACCTGACCTTATCAGAAATCTCCTTGGGTCAGTGGGAAGTAACTACCTTAACTCAGTAACTAGCAGATGACTAAAACATTATCCCAGTAATGTGAGCAGTAAATCTCTTAAATTAGGGTCTTGTGTAAAGAAACTGGGATGAAGGGAAAGAGTTGAGGACTTAATTGTTAGTGGTTATTTTCTCTTATCTGTAAGTGAGATGAGTTAATTCTTATCTATGTGTAGCCTGTCCTTGGATAAAAAGGTATCTTTATTGAAATGCTTTTGTCTGGAGAATGGCCCTGGTCAGATGTAAGCTAATGAAGAATAAACACAGCTGGAAAATTTATCGAATTACCCCAAATGTATAGGGGAAGTTGGGCCCATAAGATTGAGATGCAATCATGAGATTACATGTACACATAACATGGAAATGCATTGTAAATGGGGAGAATCATAACTATTATTGCACAAGAAGTTTACAACAAGAAACAGCCAGTTCATTCCAAAGGCAGTAATTCCATAACGCCTTGCATTATGGTTTCCACTAACAGAACCCTTAGTTCTGATAGGTTGACCTTCTGAACTCTGGTTGTCACCTGCTGTATACTACCATGGTCTTTGTTACCAGCAGCTCTCAATATGGTACCACCCACAACAGGGCCCTACGCACCAATCACTAATTAAGAAAATGCCCTACAGGCTTACCTACAGCCTGATCTTACGTTGTGCTGGACCAGGGAGCAAAGGACAGACACTAAGACACTGTAAACCTCCAGGCCTATGCCAGGAATCTACTTTCCAGGAAGCATAACTTTTAAAGTTTCTATAATCTTCCAAAGCAGCATGGTCAGTTAGGAACCATGTGTTAAAACATGAGAATACTAAAACATAGAATATTAAATTAGTTACTTCTTGCTGCTGAGATAAAAATACAATGACCAAAAGCAACTTATGGAATAAAGAGTTTAGTTTGGCTCATGATTCCAGTAAAGGGATCCATAATGCTGAGAAAGGCATGACATCAGGTACATGAATCCAAGAGATCACTTCTCTAACCAAATGCAGAAAGCAGAGAGTGAACTGGAAGTGGATCAAGGCTATAAATCCTCAAAGCCTACATCTAGTGTTGCACTTCTTCTAGCAAGGTTGCACCTCCTAATGGTTCCATGACAACCCAAATAGCATCATTAATGTCTAAAAAACCTGAGTCTATGGAGGACACTTCTCATTTAAATCACTGCAAGGATTTCCATATTCAACCCTGTGTGTGTGTGTGTGTGTGTGTGTGTGTGTGTGTGTGTATTCTTCCAAACTAAATCACAGCTAAGCCACTTACCAAAAGGGTCACATATTAAGGCTCAATTAAATATCAACAAGTAGCAACTAATTTCCCACAAGAAATACAGAATTTTTGGTCACCACACAATAAATTAAAAATTAAAACTAAAGATGACCATATTTTCTAAAGCTAATCTTGTCTATGAACATAGAAAGAATCTAGATAATGGAAAACCAAAACAAGTTAGTAGACTAGTAAAGTCAAGTATATGAAATGAGTCTTTCTCTGCATTCTCAAGTTTTATGGTGATGACCTTCGGGGTGGGGTTATTGCAATTTCTTCCTGGAGAGTCAATGGTCCTTCATCTAGATTTCCAATTTTTCCAATTGAGGCCAAGTTGGGAGGGAATCTTTGCTCAGTTGTGTCCAGAATTTGCATTATTTGAATAATGCCAATTAAACTGAATCTGATGGTGTTCTCAGGGTTCTTCTAGATTTCATATTTTTCTGTTCTCTGGCATATTCCTAACTCAACCCTAAATTTGCTATATTTTTATTGACATTTTCATATATTTCAAGTATTATCTTTTTTTCTAAATTGATCATTTGTTTCAGTTTTTGTTTTAATGTGTTCAGGCCACAAAAATACACTACTAAGGCTTTAATTATTTCTTCTTTCTGAAGAGTCCCTGATGAGTACAAGCAGCTCTTCATATATGTAAGATAACTTGATTATGCACTACAAGGATGGGGACTGAAAATGGTATTCTGTGGTGATATTTTATTTGTGCTGAAATGTGGTGATACTTTATTTGTGCTTTAATAAAGTCTGCTTGGAGATCAGAGGAAATAGCAAGCCATTTCAAGTAAACAAAGAAGTCGGGCAGTGGTAGCACATGCCCTTAATCCTATCACTTAGCAGGCAGGATCTCTGTGTGTTCAAGGCCACACTAGGGGACAGAGCCAAGTGTGGTGACACACATCTTTAATCCCAGTACCAACCATAGAAGCCTGGAGGTCTGTACAGACAGAAAGAAAGTGACAGAACTGTGAGGGAAAAGGAAGTGAGGTAACTGGGCTAAGATAGCCAAATGAGAGGGCAGAACAGCAAGGCAATAAAGGTGTGGGTAGACAGGAAGTAACTGGCTCTTTGGGAGCTGCAGAGTTGGTGAGATAAGGTTGACTGGTGGCTTTCTCTGATCTCTCTAAGGCTTTAACCCAAATTTCTGGCTCTGTATTTTTTATTTTAATAAGACCATTTAGAAATTTGTCTATAGTACTCTGTGAATGGGCTTCTGAGTTTGCTAGATAAGTGTAATATAACTCATGCTTTTGGGAGCCATATTTGTAAGTAAGGAAAGTCAGGCTGGAAAAAAAAATCCTCTAAAACATGATTATCAAATTCCCTGGTGCATCCAAGTGACTGTACTCCCAATTTACTGTGCTCCAGGTCTGTATCGCTTGCTTTCA
>CABHPQ010105610.1:0-10101 GCA_902168405.1 Peromyscus aztecus
TAAGTAGTAGTTAAGTTTTCAACCTGGATAGAAATCTCATGAATAAGTTGCCTTCTATAATTCCTTCTCTTAACAAATAATTTCTTAGATATCATTAAATGATCCCACAGTGGAAAAGAATACTACTTGTGTGTGTGTGTGTGTGTGTGTGTGTGTGTGTATGAAATGCATGTATATATGTACATACAAATCTAGATGAAAACTATTTATTCATGGTTTGAATTACTTAGTATTGAAAACTTACCCTGATTTTGTGTTATATATCTTAATTTAAATTCTTCTGCCTCAGTATTCTTTAATGAACATGTATTAGTAGTTATTACTTTCTTGAAAGCTAGACAAAACATCTTTATCCATGCAAAATTGCTTTGTAGATAATAGTAAGGAAAACAATCAACCAGCTGCAAATTGGACCACAATTGGGATCTATTAGAACCATTTCTGGACATGTGGTGCATTAAAAATCAACCCACATAATGTCAAATCTTATAAATTGATATTGGTATAAATGTATAACTATTCTAAATAACCTAAATAACCCTGTGGCTGATATGCATTGCATATGTTTATTATTGTGTTTTTTAGGTTCTCTTCCTTTCTCTTTCTTAGTTGTCTGTATGTCTCTCCCTCTTTCTCTACCCTTCTTCCTTCCTCTTTCCAAAGATGCTGCAGTACATAAACCACAAAATATGTCCTTCCATAGTTAAGAAATAGGTTTTGAAAGCTGTGGCATGGTATTCTCTCTTTAATTGTCAGCACTAACAGCACAGTTTGTAAAAGTTTCACATTCTGTGTAGTAAATGACAGAGGTTAAGTGTTAAAGGTTTAACTTAGAAGACTATTCATGCTGAAAAATTTTGCTTGTAAAGTATGGAAAAATATGTATGAATTTTAAACCTTTTCAAAGTAAAAGCAAAATGATAGTAATCAAAAGGGATAAAAGCACTGATATAAAATAAAGACAATCATATAAAATAGGGTTGTTGAATAGTGTGTTGGAAGTATGCCAAATCTCTGCTAAATATAACAATGGAATGTCTTAATAGAGGACTTTTCTTTTTCAAGAAATCTAATGTGTTCTTTGTAGGGGATAGCCCTAAAATGTAACCATAACATAACGTCATAAAGTTTTAGGTAAATGAAAAAGCAAAAGCATGTATTAACAAAAATGATTCTATAGAAACATGAATACTCTCAGGAAAACAAGACAGAATGATAAACACCATTACTTCTGTTTAGGTCTATTTTGTAAGCTATTAGGATAGTGGGACCTGTTTCCTTCCTGGTTATTTGCTTAGAATACTTTTATCCTCCATTGACTTTAACGTGGTGCCTACATTTAAAACTGAGATGCATGTTTCCTGATCCATTCACTCAGTCTGTGTCTTTTGATTGGAGAATTGAGGAAGTTAAAGTCCCACCAGTACAATTGCCTCAAGAGTGGAGAGGGGAAGTCCACATGGCTATAACCCTACACAAAGAACTACAGGCAACTAAGGAATGCTGAGAGTGGGGGAAACAGTCTTCCCTGGGAAAGAACTCAACAATATAAAATCGTCAATCCAATAAATATACATATAAGTACCATTATGCAGACTGGACAGACTATATTTAAAATATATCTCTATTATATTTGTGAAATTTATGAAAAAGAGGCCATAAATTTGAAAGAGAACAAGGAGGGGTACGTGGGACGTTTTGGAGGGAGGATTGAAAGGGAAAAATACTGTAATTATATTATAATCTCAATAATTAAAGAAAAGATTAACATATCATTAGTTTAAATAACAGAATATTTTTTTCAGGAACACAATGAAGGTGCATCCATCATGTTGTGTTCCTCAATACTTTCCATGTATTGATCTTATTAACTACAGCACCTCTATGATACAGGTAGAACTTGCATTCTGAAGACCAGGAAACATAATAGGAACATTAAGGAATTTGCCTATGATTACACACTATTATACTGCAGGTGGTCAGGAAATAAAGAGAAACAATAGCCATATTGTTCAAATTCGTCACACTGACAACTGACAAATTTAAAAGTTTCTCTAAAATAAGGGAGACAGTCAGTTGAGGAACAAAGCAGCTGAGAGTATGGTGAAGAATCTTTGCCTGCTAAAGGTCTGACAAGTGAACTCAATAAAACAAAATAGATCAACAAAAACAAGAAAATAAGTAACCCAGCCCATCATAATTGCCACCTGAATGTACTATAATCTCTGCAACACATCCTCTGACCAATGGGATAGAATAGGAGCCATAAAAGAAGACCTGTACATACAGAAGCAATCAATTTTGTGAGAGAGGGGACAGTTGAGAACAGTGAGCAAATAGTTGAAAATTCAATTAAGATTTCTACAACAATTTCCTACTCAAGTGAAAGTATATAAGGTTAGATTAAGTTGAAAGACATGGTCAATTAGAAGCTCTGTGCTTATCTGTAAGATATGCTTAAACCTGGCAATAACAAAGACATGCATCAATAAAATATATGGTGAGTGCAGTGAATAAGTGATAGGGCATAAGTAAGCAGAAATTTCTGTGCAAGGATTCAACACAAGGGTAGCAGGAGATATTTGTGTTGTCACTGTCTATCAAGTGTTATACTATGCAGTGCATTTGAGCTTTGATAAAACTACTTAGTGTCATCTTAGATAACTACTTAGTTATCACTTAGAAGCTTCATTCAGTATTACTGTGTATTGTAGATACAGAGACGGACTTGTTAGTTCTTAGATAGGTATATCCAGTACAGACAAAGCTTGGGTAACAAAATTATTATTATTTTTTGCTATAAGTTAGTATTTTTGCTATGAGCAAATGATTTTTTTAAACTAGTCTAAAATTTACATGTGTTTGACTTTTTACTAAAATTAAAGCTGGTAGTTTCTCAGTGCGAATTGTTGGCTATTTGCATGCTTCAGAGTGTTAACTCATTTCACACCCAGAGTACTCTTAGAAGGCAGACGAGGATCCAGCGAGGAAACAAGAGGATTTATGAATTCATCAATATAGAATAGCTATTAGGTGAGATAACTGAGTTTTAAGTCCAGACTGTCTAGCTCATGTTAACTGCAAACTCTTGAGGGAGGGTTTCAACATGTCTCAAACACAAGCTGACTTTTAGTTTCACTGAAACCTGAGTTTCAGAATCCATTTCAAAGTTCTTAAGACTGGGACTCATCAGAAAGGACCAAGCATCCCAGAAGAAGTGTATCTCCAGGAAAAGCTCTTTTGTGCTTTTGAATTGGTACATGTCACTGGTTAGCATCACCGCCGCTTCCTTCTGTAATTTGTTTTCTTGTTTCATTACAAGTTTATGATGGCTTGTTCTAGCTCATTATGAACATGTCCCTGTCTTAATGACAAGGTGGGTCCAATATTATCATTTATTTTTGGTACCAAAATGAAAAGTTAGAAAGATAATATTTACATGGTATTATTTTTAATGTAGATACTTAGTCACAGCTGTTACAGTTTTCCCAGTTGTGAGTTAGAGAGATGAGGTAGGGAGATGGGGGACACAAACACATCTGTAATTCTCTGGCCATTCAGAGTAAATATGAAAGAGAAAAATATAAGTTGCTTCTAGGGTACTAAATTTCAAATTGGATGGACCTTTATAAAATCCTAACGACACTGAACATATATAAAGAACATATCATGTTAGGCTTAAATCTAGTTGAAAAACTTCTATTTCCATAGGAGTTAACAGAAATGTTATGCTTAAATTTCCTATATAAATAGTTTTCAAATTAAAAAATAAAAAGTATGAGATTATATAATTATTTAGTTTCAGGAAAGTATGCTATGCACACTTTTTAAAAGTAACTAATAATTAAGCTAAACACTTAAAACAGATTGAAAATATATACTGTTAAGATATTAATTCACGTGAGGTGAATCCCTGTTGCTCTATAATCTCATTCGTTCACTTTTAAATCATAAGAACTTGGTGAAAATACATGACCAAATAATCTAAAGCAAAGTCAGATTAGATCATTTGTAACTATGATTTAGGAATATTGAGTTTTCCTTCCTCTCTCTCCCTTCCTTTCTCCTTTCTTACTCATTTATTTAGTTTGGAAAGATTACTGGTTGCATGTGAACATGTGTTGCTATGTGGTTCCTAAAACAAGCCCCAGCATTTGCTTTATTTGGCCATTCCGGCGCTTACGTCAACTTCTCTTTTGTAATATGGCCTGGATCTACTGACACTCCTCACACATGTAAGAGATTTATCATGGCTTATGGGATTTCTCCTCAAAGATTATGTTACAGAGATGCTGTGGCTTTTTTCTTGGGTGCCCACTCTTGCTCTCTTGCTAGTTTGCTGTAAGGGGTGTCTTGAAATCAGTCAATAATCATCATCTTGGGATAGATTATCCCTAAGTCAGAATTGAAAAGAAATACTGACTTGGATAACAGCAAGTAGCAGCCTTTTGTTAGTCCCTGAACACAAACCTAGCCAAGACACTTAGACTGTAAGATAATGAATGTTTCTTAATTAAAGCAAATAACCCATTCTTAGGAAAATACTACAAACTAAGCTATGAAATATAAAGACAAAATAGATATTTGCAGTAAAAAAAGAAAAAGAATAGAACAATTATTCTTGGTAGACTTCAGAAGATGATTGGCATAGGTTACTTCGAAGGTGACAGAGCAAAAAGTTAAAATCAAAATAAAACAAAAACAAAACAAACTAACAAAATCTCATTACTTTCTTCTAAAGGCTACATACACTCCAGTATTGTATGGATCTTGGCCATCCAAGCTGAGAACTTTTTATGTACAAAACTCATTGGAATTGAGGTAAGAAAAACACAAAATCTGAGGTGTCTGTGTTTATATCCCTTTTACTATTCAACCAGACTGTGTCTGCACAGTGCATGTACTGGAAAGAGGAACTTTTGTAAGGGAGGTGGCAGGGACAGGGCATCACTGTGTAGCTCCGGCTGGCCCTGGAACTTGCTTTGCAGACCATGCTGGCTTTGAACTCACAGAGAGCCTGCTGTTTCTCCCTACTGAGTGCTGGAATTAAAGACATAAACCACCATATCCAGTGAAACACAAACATTTGCTGACATGAGTTTGCTCTTTGGTTTGACATGCTTTCGGTTAAAGACTACCAAACAGGAGAAGAGCTATCTGAGGCTGTTGTTATCATCTCACTACCTCTCTTCTTGCCATTTCCTTCTTTCCTCTCTAGTCATATTTTCATTTTTGCTTCTCTCTTCCTCCCTGTGCCCCCCTATCCCTTACTCCCACACACATACAAATTCACAAATGCAATCAAGTTTATCACTTACCAGAGGGAGTTGACAAAGGAACATGCAGAGAATCGTTCCAGAGCCACTGAAGATATTTGGTTCAGATACCCATCTTTAAGGCATAGCAGAGTCATAACACAAAGAAAAACGATGTGGGAACTAATTTCTGGCAACCAAAGCAACTGACACTGAGTGTGCTGCCATTTTTGTTCTTTGTAATGCAGGATGGAGACATCTGGACTCCATCTAAATTTTCTCCGTCTCTAGCAGCACTGATGCAAAGTTCCTTGTGTTTGTTTATAGGTTTAAAGATGAGTGAGTGAAGGCAAGGCCATCTCTGGCACCTTGGTGGGAGTTTATCTTCAAATATAAAGCAGAAAGAATGCTGAGGATACAACTTAGTAGTAGAATTCTTGCCGAGTATACGTGAGACAAAGGTTTTACAACACAGTATTGTGTGGAGAAAGGGGCCAGGATGAATTCAAGTTGGTTTGAACTCTTGGTCACTGCATCAAAATAACATGAAAGTTGATCCTGAATGAATGAAACTTGCAGCTTCCTTCTTGTCTCACAAGGTGGCTGTCCATGGCCACTTTGCTATTTGACAATATGCACGAAATATGCAGAGAAAGTCAGGTTAACACCGACAATGTGAGTGAAAAGGCTTGTGCCCTTTGGGCTGAAGAGTTAGGTGCTCATGACAGTACTGTGCGGACACATTTCCTCTGTGGCAATGTATCCATTGCAGTTTTTCACATAGTCAGTAGAAATATACAAACATCAGCAAATCCAATAAGTAGTTCCACAGAGTAACTTGAATATAAGGCCAAGGATCCCAGGATAACAAATTACCGTTGGCTATGTAAAAATAGAGAGTCACTACAAGACTGCCATGTCTATATAATATTATGAGTCATTTAGTCTAATATTATTCATGAAATGATTTCATATAAATTATTGAGTATTTTTATTTCCTTTCTCCCTCAAGGGAATGAAATTTATCAAGAGAAGTTTTTCCAGTATGGGGGAACCTGTGGTTGATTAAGGAACTATCTAAAATAATTCTCTCCCATACCCACAGTGAAAATCTTCTGAGATCTGCTCACGTAATGCAGTGGGAAAATCAAGCACTGGGCACATGCGTATGCCCTGAGTTTCCCCACAGTCTTGGTGGTGACAATGCACTTGGTTCAAGATTTCCTTAGCAGAAGCTCAACTATTTAGGAGGCATTCACTCACACAGATGTTACAAAATGCATTAGTTGACACTTGCCCTAGAAGCCAGTATATCTGGTTCAGAGGAAATGGGGAGGTTTTCAAAGGAAGTGTCAGAGTCATGTAACTTGATGAATTCAAGGAGGTCCGAACTATTGGTCACTGCATCAAAATGAAATATGAAGGTTGATCCTGAAGAAATTAAACTTGTTTTTATTTGGAAATTTTGAAATTATTTGTAGGAGCTACATTTGGCTTCCATGACCTGTGTGCATACTAGTCCCCATACACACACACCACATACATGTGTATGTAAAGGTTCTGTCCTTTATGACTAGAGTTCTATACATTCAGCACTTTTAAGTTCAGAATATCATGACGCTCCTACAAACATATGGCAACATCCTTACTAGTTCTTTTATACATTATCTTCTTCACAGACCAAATAAAACAAAATGGGATTATTTGTTTCATCTTCAACAGAGAAAGACTTACTTTCTGTATAAAGCATTCATTTCTGCATACATATGGATGTATGCATTCATACTTATAAATGTGTTAGGACTGTTGTCCCCGGTTTTGCAGTATCCGGTATTTCTCTATGACTCTGAAAGTTTCAGTTGTCTCATGGTAGTTTGCCGTCTAAGATATCTTTCAATTAGTTTTCATCCAAAACTTTTTCTTTACTAGTTCCTGATTTTGAAGATTATGAAGCCAGATGACCCAAGGAAGGCAGGGCAATGTCTATGCTTAGTGAATTCTCCCTTGAACAACAGGTTGCTACTTATCTGCCTGAATGTCTTCTTCTCTTTAACCTCTGCCATTAACAGACAGGCTGCAAAGAGAAAAACCTCCAGGTGTACAGCAGGCAGAGAGATGTAGTAAATCCATTTTAGCTTTCATTTTTAGACTCAAACAGAGGAAAATGAACCCACCTGTGATAAGCACATAGCAAGTGAATACCAAGGCGGAAAAACACAGATGTTAATCAAGGTGTAGAACTTTCTAACACACGTAGAGACCCTACTCTGTCTGAAAAGCAAGTGACAGCTTGTGCCTTATATAACATATTGGAGAAAGCAAATGCCTAAGCTACGGAGTTTAGTGAAGCTTCGGAATATGAAGTTTGAAATGTGTGTACATACAGAGACCAAGAATTTTGGAAATTAGTAATTAATAATATGAACAAGGCAACAATAATTCCAATGTACCTAGTGACTAACAGGCATTTTCTACTGACCAGGAGACAAATAACTACTTTTCTAAACATTTGAAAAAATGTACAAAACTAATAATCACAGATCTTCATAATATGTTGCTTAGTTTATTGTAAAATCCTTTACCTGTAACAAGCTGTGCAGAATTATTATTTTATAGGATATATTTATTTATTCTTTGCAGCTGCTAAGTATCTTTCTATTAACCACAGATAATGGAATACACCTGCAATCCCAGCACGTGGGAGTTGAGTTCAGGCCAGTATTAATAAACAAAACACACAGAAAAATTAGAAAAAAATGTGTCATGATGGAGGTTAACAATATGTCCCTATTAACTGTAACAATGGAGATTTCTAATAAGTCACCTCAAGAAAAAGACTGATAGTCTCTTCTACTGATAAACACTTTCTTCTCTACGTGTTCAAAGATAGTTGTCGTCTATAGGGTTGTCATAAAACACCCTGCCCTGCCAGCCATGTGAAATGGTTACAGAAGCCTACCCAATCCTCTTTGATGGAGTAAGTTATAAACATCTGGCGCCACCTTCTTTCAGCATCTCTAGAATGATGGCGGGGCTGCCATAGTAATAATAACAGCTGGTACAACAACTGACATTGGCACTTAATGAAGCTTTTTATCATATTGTATAAATTCATCTAAACTTTGTAACAGCAGAGTATTGTGGTATATGCTGTCCCAATAACAACTGCTTCTATATTTGGCATCTTAACTAGTGTTCCATAACTAGTTATATTGAAATTAAGGACTGCATCTACAAATACTAGAGTTAGAGCACCCATGTGACCACATAGACTTCCTCTTTACATTTCACAAACACTCCATTCTGCACAAGTTTTGAATTTATTGCAGTTGTTCAATGAGCTTCTGCAGGTGAAGACATTGCCCTCCTATTCATCTTTGGTCTCTGATACATATGTCAGAACTAGGAAGTTGTGGTTGGACAGTCAGTTCTAATCTAAAGCCCAAGAAATAATGAAAGTAATAGCCTGATAGCTCCTCCTTCACAAGAGAATTCTAGCATTAACTGAGGTAATGCTTAGAAAGCTGTAGAATACTGGTTCTCACATCTAAGTAGACAGAAACCATGTAAGCATCCAAATGGCAGACAGCATTAATGCAAATGGCAGAAAGCTTTAATGCATCCAATCTGGATTGAGAGCAAAAACCAGAATTCAGCGAAGGATGAAATTATACTCATTTTCCAGAGTATTTTTTGGTGCCTCATTCAGGTGTTCTCTGAATAGCATTTACCATCCATAATGTATTATAAAATTATTTTCAATATATTCTACTCATAGGAGACAGTAGTAACAGGACTTACTACTTTAATTAATTCAATTAGAATGTATTTGGCAAATGGTCAACATAATTAAGCTCAGCTGAATGTAACACTTAGATTTTTAGCCACTAAAATAAATAACAGAATAAATTTCTTGAAGTCTATTTTAAGTACATTAGCAGTCACTTGGTAGCATGATACATCTCAAGAGAGATAATGAGAAAAAAAATTTAAGATATTACCCATAGCTATAATTCCATTTTTGCTGTATTATATTCTGATTACCAAGATTACATTCTGGTACTAGATGTAAACATGACCTGAAGGAATATTTAAACAACAATAATGCCTTTCAGTGTTTACAGACAAAGGTCTAATTAAATAAAACAATGATAGACCAAGACAGTTCAGATCCAAGTTCACCGAGAAGAATAGAAGTCATTGATTAGCAACAATAGTAAAGGTTTTTTCCCAGAAGTACTTTCAAAGTAGCTTCATTTTATATGTATGCACCAAATAGATAACATTGAATCATCAGGCAATTATAAAGTTTTTGACAAGCATTTCAGTTAATTCTTTTTTTTTTTCCTCTGCTGTTTCTCTCCTATCTCCGCTATTCCCATAGAACCCAGTAACACTAATCTTGGGATCCTGAGGAATGTAGTTCCCTGTTCCACAGAGGCTAACGGGACTCTGGAGCCTCTTGAGGAAGAACAGTTTGGGGATCAGCAGTTGGATCTTGTAAAATAAAACAACCAGCTCAAAATAAACCTGAAACCCACAATGAAACTGCAGTATCAACATGAAGACTGGGAAGGGACACAGAGGAAGGCATTGAGGCTACCCCAGGGCTTCCCTGGGACATCAGCATTCCTCTCTCACAGAAGCTCTTCACAAGCACTGTGACACTACGGCTCTTAGCCGAGTTTTAATAAGAAAATCCAAATTAAAGAGATTTCATAACATTCTCCCAGCTATTGAATTGTTAAAGAAATTACAGTATACCATATTTTCCTAATTTTACCTGTCCTTGGGTGACTCTCATAGTGTGTTTTATATGAGATATAGGCTTTCATTCTTTCCCCTA
>CABHPQ010105618.1:0-24856 GCA_902168405.1 Peromyscus aztecus
ATTCAACTGTCAATTTAATAAAACATACAAATGTCTCTACTACCAACAAATTCCATACAAGAAGCACTGTAAAATGTAAGAGAGCTTTTATGAGTAATGAGATCATGCATGAAAACTGAAAAAAAATATTAAAACAATTTCAGTGAAAATAAAAGAGGACCAAGCTGTTTAGAACAATTAAAAGATTCTGAAAAGTTTGAGAAGCAGAATCTTTTAATTGTTCTAAACAGCTTGGTCCTCTTTTATTTTCACTGAAATTGTTTTAATATTTTTTTTCAGTTTTCATGCATGATCTCATTACTCATAAAAGCTCTCTTACATTTTACAGTGCTTCTTGTATGGAATTTGTTGGTAGTAGAGACATTTGTATGTTTTATTAAATTGACAGTTGAATATAAGGAATATATTATTAATGTTTCTCCTTACAAGTTAAAGTTTCTCAATATTCTGGATAGGCTGTCAAGTTTAAAACTGATGACAAATTTAAATTTCCATTGAAATAAACACATTGCACATCAAAGAGAAAAAATGCTACTATGGACCATAAACTGCATTTATTATGTTTCTTAGTTCCACACAAAATTTATTTAATGACACTTAATATGCAACTTATAGAGACTGTGAAATATTAATTGAAAATGTGCTACATTTGTTTATGCTGAAAAATATTTGTCTAATGATGCAAAGATGTGTTATATTCTTTTATGTTACATTTGTTTAACTCTGTGAAACTGTGTTACTTTGCCTGTCTAAAACACCTGATTGATCTAATAAAAAGCTGAACAGCCAATGGCTAGGCAGGAGAAAGGATAGGTGAGGCTGGCAGGCAAAGAGAATACATAGGAGAAATCTCGGGAGGGAGACTGGGGAGAAAAAAAGGGAGAAGGTGAGGACATGAGGGGCCAGCCACCTAGCTACACCACATGCCATGGAGGAAGAAGTAAAAATAGATATATACAAAGGTAAAAGCCCAGAGGCAAATAACAGACAGGATAATTTAAGAAAAGCTAACTAGAAATAAGCCAAGCTAAGGCCGGGCATTCATAAGAAAGGATAAGCCTCCCTGTGATTATTTGGGAGCTGAGTGGTGGGCCCCTCAAGATCCAATGAATGAAAAGATTATAACCAACTAAACAAACAAACAAAACAACAACAACAACAACAACAACAAGAGACAGTTCAAGGGATTACAAATAAACAAGAATTTCATCGTAAAGAAGTCACAGAGCCTATTCAGATAGAAAGAGGCATCTAATACTACTTCATTAAATTTTTTATATTAGTGTACAAAGATGTTTATGTCTAGTAAACGGCATTTCTTTATTTTCATATATGTATTAAGGTCTCTTTCTACAGGACTGGGCTATTACATCCCTTCATAAAAACTAGAGATGTTTGAAAAAGCAGTTAGGAAAATTATTTAAAATATGTATATATATATGCACATGTGTGCACACACAGAGTTATGTCATACACAAGAGTCACAGACTAACAAAAAAAACATGGGAAATCTTTTAAGTTGTTGTACAGAGGATTCAGAGACACTCCCAGGACAATATATTTTATTACCATTATCCATGGTTGTCTCCTAGAAATTGAGGGTAAGGCCATATTGCTTAAAACATCATATACTTTGGACATAAGACGTGGAGGAATCCAACTGAAACTGACCTGGAAGTCTTTCCCTGTGAACTAGCTCTCATAGTAACTGAAAGTGTATGCAGGATGCTAAGGGCGAAAAGCAGTCAATAGTTCTACCCAGCTGTAAAGCGCATGAGCCAGAACAATGACTAGCCCAGCAATATATCCCCAATGGTGCAATCATAGTATTGTTAACTTGGGGATAATCACATTCCTAAACCAGTGTAATTTCTGACTATATTCTAAATATGTAAATTTATGTTGACAGAAACTGTAGCTCTCATCCCCTAAGAAAAATTTTTCTTATTGGTTTTGTTTTGGTGATGGTAGTGGTGGTGTGTGTGTAGCATTCAAATGCCCTAACAGAGATCCACAACTGGTTCAAATACAGAGAATATGAAGCCATGGAATTCACACTCCAAATTGGTGTGACTACAGTGAAACCTCTACAGTTAAGCCTGAGGGAAAACAATGAACGATCATGCAGAAAGATTGTAATAGCCAGAGGACCAGAATAACTGCTGCCAGAGGCAGTATCTTTTAGACATGACAATGATACTGTACCCATGAACACTCTTAAACAAACATACATCATGGCAACAATAGTTGCTTCAATGCTAAATGAGTCTTAACCTTGTTTTATAATAAAAATATTCATTCCACAGAATTTAGGTGAATTGTTTTAGACCAATTACTATTCATGCTCACTTACATACAAATTCCACTGGGCTGTTGGCATGTTATATTGGAAATTATAGATGGGAAGATTTGGAAATGTGGGATACATGAATATATACGAAGAGTTTATCAATGCTAATTCTTTGATCATGAGATTTCTTTCTGTCTTACTTCTCCTAGGTTGAAATAGGCTTTCAGATTGGAGTAAGAAAAACAAAATTTGGTCTGCTTGCAGATGGTTTATTTGAAAATAACCTATGAATTGTGTCTCTTTTTCTATTTGTCCATACTTCTCCTATACAATATGCAGCTTTGAAAAACTCAAATCTTTACTATTTACGTTCTGAGATTTGTTGTCTACACACAGCTTCTATTCCTCATATCCATGGTCTATTTTATGAGGTTCTTGGTTATGGTCTTATGTACTGAGAACATAGTTGTAAAAGTTATCAGAAAGTAACGAAATGTTTGTGTTCTTAATTAAAATACACTAGACCCAGTGGTTCTCAACCTTCTTATGTTGTGACCCTTTAATACAATTTGTCATGCTGAGGTGACCCCTAAGCATAAGATTATTTTCATTGCTAATTCGTAACTATAATTTTGCTACTTTTATTAATCATCATGTAAACACTTTTGGAGACAGAGGTTTGACAAAGGGGTCACTACTAACAGGTTGAGAACAACTGCACTAATTTTTTTTTACTATTAAGAAATTTTTGGTTCATTTTACATACCAACAACAGATCCCCTCTCCTCCCTCCTCCCATCTCCCAGCCTTCTCCCCAACCAAACCCCCATTCCCACCTCCTCCTCCAAGGCAAGGCCTACAATGGGGAGTCAGCAGAGCCTGATACACTCAGTTAAGGCAGGTCCAAGCCCCTCCCCCTGCACCAAGGATGTATAAGGTATCTCACCATAGGCAGTGGGCTCCAAAAAGCCCACTCATGCCCTAGAGATAGATCCTGATCTCACTGCCAGGGGGCCCCTTAAGCAGATCAAGCTACATAACTATCATACCTATGCAGAGGGCCTAGTCCATTCCCATGGAGGCTCTACAGCTATTGGTCCACAGTTCATGGGTTCCCACTCATTTGGTTTGGTTGCCTCTGTAGGTTTCCCCATCATGATCTTGATGTCCCTTGCTCATAGAATCCCTCTTCTCTCTCTTCGACTGGACTCCTGGAGCTCAGCCCACTAGAATTTAATATCAAAGCTATGAAAAAATCAGTTTGTAACTGAAAATAAACTACTATAAATTGTCACTTATGAGGGGAAAAAGCACTGTTCCACATACATGTGCATCAGGATGTGTGGGAAGGTCAGAGAACAAGTTGTAGAAGTCAGTTCTTTCCTCCACCCATGTGAGTTCTGGGAATTGAATTCAAGTTGTCAGGTTTAGCAATAAGACCATTTCTTTACCCACTAATCGATTTCTATGGCTGTTAGCATGTACTAATTTAATTCAGACTACAATTTAAGACTCTTCAAGCCACTGTAATTTCATTCTTTCAATGTCACCAGCATATACTAAGGAGGAGTTTTCATTTCTCTTGACACTGTCCAGCTTACATACAGTTCTCCAAAATTTGTTTCCATTCCTTTTCATTTAAAAATATTCTAGTACTATTTCTAAGTCTACAAATTGAGTATTGGTTATATGATATTAATACCCACCCATTCAGGTCAATTCTATAAATAACAGCAATAATTTTGTATGGGGAACATTAGTTCATTAAAGAAGAAATTTTAATCCAATTCACCCAAATAATCTGTGATTACATTTTATTGAAAAAAAAAGATTCAGGGCTAGTGATGGTAGTAGCTGTAGAGTGCTTGTGGGGCGTGTACAAAGCCTGTGTTCAATCCCTAACGCCACACCAGCTGGCCTGTTGCAATCGTCTATAATCCCAGCTCAATGTAGTAGAGTCAGGAAGACCAGGAATTTAAGGTCATCCTCTTCTATATAGGGAGTTTGAGGCCAGACTGGGATTCATAAGAAATTATTTAAAAATAAGAACAGACTAGAAATCTAAGCATTCTGTTTAATGATAATTTCATATTGCTGGTATTATTAAGAAAACACTCAGTGGGGTTTTGATGTGTTTGCATGTCTGTGTATGATGTATTGGCTGACCTTTGTTTTGAACTCTCTGGGATTATTTGCATAAAGACCAGACATACAGGATATAGTGTCTCACTCTGAAGTAAAGAGCAAATTTGCTTGCTCCTCAGCTTAATAATATAAAGATTGCAGGAGAATCGAGGACAGACTTGCTTACCTCCTCTTATGAAATATTCAAGTTTCCAATGTTTAGCATTCCTCCTCTGAAATTCACAGTGCTTGTATGGACCACCTAGGCATCTTCACATCTCTCTGTGGGAATGGAGTTCACATTAAACCATGCAAAAATTCAAATATTCTAGCTTATATGGACTTGTATCCAATACTGTCTCTGAAACTATGTTTAACTAACTTATTATCTTGTAAGTTACCTGAAAATTCAGTCTTCATGAATTTTGAAAGATAGTTTGGCAATAAAGATAAGACACTATTAAAGGCACCATTTTCTGCATAAAGAACTCTGAGAGTCATATATGCTGTTAATGGAATTTAACAGGAAGCCCATGGTTACACAGTACATGTTTAATCAGGAAGCAATATTTCTCTATTTTGTTGTCTATTAAGAAGAAATAGAAGAAGTGATTGTGTGTTGACAATTTGAAAGTAGGCTCAGAAACAACTGCCTGAGAATGTCCTGCTGTTGCTATTTCTCCTGTAGGAAGGGCTGGATTACAGACAGGAGAAAAGATGGAAGGGAAGAGCTCCTCAACGATATGGAAGTTATATATCCAAAATACAGGAGGAGTAATAAACAACATTGTCTTCACTTTATGTAAAACAAACAAGCAAAATGTGTCATCTGCCATCCAGGGGAAATTTTAATATGCCTCAACACATTCCAAAGCAGACCTAGCTCAGTAGAGTTCAGTGCTGAGGCTTTTCCATATTCTTAAGCCTGAGGCATTGGTATGTTACAACTTGATGGTGTTCACTTGACATACTTCTCCAGTGTACTTAATGGCTTTAGCAGCAGCTATGCTGAACTTAAAATTCATAAATTATCCTTAAGAATCTACTCTTATATACAAATGTATAGTATATAATGTGCTGAAGAAGGCTAGACAGGGGAAATTAAAGCAGCATAAGAATGAAGCAGAGCCCCTTACACCTCTGGATTTGGTTTATGTCTCCCACTTGGTGTGATACATACGTTTTTTATATTCTTTGTAAATATCATACTACTACACAATGTATCTTGATGATATCCTTACCTTATTCCCTCCCTTCAGTTCCCCTGGTCTACTCACCAACACATTTTCCCTTCTAATGTTCCATGTCCTTTGTTTGTTTGTTATTTGTTTTTGTTTTTGTTTTTTTCGAGACAGGGCTTCTCTGTGTAGTTTTGGTGCCTGTCCTAGATCTCAGTCTGTAGACCAGGCTGGCCTTAAACTCACAGAGATCTGCCTGGCTCTGCCTCCTGAGTGCTGGGATTAAAGGCGTGCGCCACTACCGCCCGGCTCCATGTCCTTATTTTTAAAATACTAACTCCCATAGGAACATAGGTGTGGGGGCATCAACTGGGGGCATGAGCAACTGACCAGTCAATATCCTCCAAAGGAAAGTGATTCTCCTGCCCCAGCAACCATCAATTGCCAAAAGCTGGAGATGGTACCTCATGAGCCACTCCTACGCCTTACTGGAATTTTTAACTCATACTTGTCATCATCAAATAACCACAGCTGCTGTGAGTTCAAGTGTGCAATGGCCATGTCATGTCCAATCCAGAGGACAGCATTTCACAGTGTTCTTCCTTACTCTCTAGTAGTTACATTCTTTCTGGCCCTCTTCTAATGTTTCATGAGCCATGATGGGGTATTGATATGTATGTCCCTTCTACACTGTCACTTATTTTTAGCACTTGGAACATTTGTGAGACTCAGCATTAACCATTGTTTATGGCAATAAGAAGCTCCTTGGAGCAAATTTCAGAGTAACACAGACCCTTGAATAGAAATGTAAATAAAAGGTAGTTTGGCAAGGTAACCACCAAATAAAACATTAGTAGGCTTTCCTCTTGGCATATAACCTTCCTCATCTTGGCTTCACCCATGTCTACCAAGCTTGAATTCCTTCTTGTGGAGCAGCCTTCACGTACAGTCAAGGGATGAGTTTATCACAATAAACTTGTCTCCCCACTGCTGTACCAGTGTGTACATCTTGCCCGTTAAGTCAGTAACTGAGCATGAAAGGTCCATCATCAAGTAAGATTATTCATGTCTTGTCTTCACTAGCAGCCTGCTTCTTGCCTTCGGGCAGAGAGAGACTTTCCTGGTCAGTTCCAATCTGTTCTCCCTATGGTTTGCAACCACCATGCATGCTGTATTCAGCAATAGGATCTCATCATGTATTTAGGGGGAGCAATCAAGAGCAATGGCCTGTATTATTGTTTTGGGGGCCACCTGGGATTCTCTGACCAATAGCTTGTAGGTAGAAAACCCATACCTGGCATATATGCATGTATATTTACATATATATATATATATATATATGTGTGTGTGTGTGTGTGTGTGTGTGTGTGTTTTTCTCAAGCAAGTGTTTGAAAGCAGCCAAAGGAAGGTTACTAAGGCAAAAATCATGTCTGAAAACCTTGGGACCTTTAATTTTTTTTTTTACTTTATCAACTCTTCTTTTTATCCACAAATCTGAAAAATACATCCCATAAACCACTTTGCAATCTCATTTCCAAAAGAAATTATTTAAAATAAAAGAAATAAGCAAGCTCATTTTTCATTTAGTTTTCTAACTTTCCTTAATTTTCAAAGTTTAATTACCATTTAAAGCCAGTCATAGAGTTACAGATTATATCTTTAGGATAATTTAATTTTGAAAAGTCATATATAAGTGTGTGTGTCTTAAGATGTACATATATGAAATATCTTTCTTAACTCCAATCTATTTGAGTATGCATTTAAGGAAATACAGCCCCTCAGTTCAGTTTTGCAACAGCTCTTCCTGAACATTTTTGCTGGCTCCCTCTGAGTACAGGTCTTTGGGAAGAGCTTCTTGGGCTGGCACCTGATAACACAGACTTGTGTCCCTCACTGCAATGACAGCAGGAAAGCATGCAAGACAAGGTATTCTCCGAAAGAAACCGAGGTCAATACAGAAAACAAAGTACAATTGCAAAATTTCAAAAAATACAGAAAACACTGGACTTGATAGAAGAAAAGTATGGTGTTCATTAGAGATTTAGATAAAATCAGCAATCTAAGCCATCCTATTGAAAATCAATAAGAGCCACAGGAATGGCAAACTCCATGTTAATCAGAACTAGAGTAGGTTTTCTTCAGTTGATTTCACCTTATTGTTCAGACAGTTCTCCTTTATGAGGATTCCTAAATGCCTTATTGGCACACTTACTATTGATGTCCTGGTATAGGACTCAAGGATTCTTTTCTTTATCCCTTCTAGGGAGTCTATTCTCTGGCTTTTTAAGATATCTTCAGCACATGCCCCAGGAGTACTCAGCTAAGGACTGAAGGCGGCACTCTGCAGGTTGGTAATTTCCTCTGTTTGCAGATCTAAGTACTACATGCTGACTCCTGCCACCTTTGCTTCTCGAATTCACAGATCACATTCATAGATTTAGAAAACTTACTGGGTTCAGCTGTGACTCATGGCTTTATGATACACCCTGGACGTTCACTATAGGCCATAAATAAGCTTGTAACAGGACTCCCTCAAAATCTTGATTTAGAAAAAAAGAACCAAACAACATTTTTAAAAAGGCAAATAGCACAAACAAAACAATAAAAACTCCAGAGTCTGACATCTTACCTGCATCAATAGAAAAACAACATAAACTATATAAAATATAAAAATAGATTTATTTATAGTTTGGCAAAAGCTGTGGAGATTCTCAGACTATCTCTGCCTTCCTATAGAAAATTGGTCATTTATAGGAAGCTAATAACAAAACTCAGGAAATATACATATGTAGCTTCAGTGATGAATCCTTGGGCATGGATCTGGGAAGCCAGTCAAGAAAGCCAGTTACACCTCCTGAAGCCAGACCTGCAGTTTCTGAAGAACAGGACTGTCTCCATTTCTTTATGCTGTGATTGGAAAAAGAAACAATTTAAGCATTCCTAATTTTAAGGGAGACTGTTTACAATTGGTTTTAAACATGGGCCTCATTCTTCCTCCTCAGAGACCTGGAGTTTTTTGAAGTCTAATGTGAGAAAAAGCTTTGGTTCATTGTTTTTCTTTTTCTTTATCTTTTTTTTTTAATTTGGTGAATTCCTGTCTTAACATGCCTTACTGATATGAATTCATTTGATTATGTGGGTAGTATTTTTTGTATGTTTTGGAGTCCAGTCCCAATGGATACATATATAAAACACTCCCTCACCCAAGGTCCAGGGAAAATTGAGGAAGAGGAGCCAGACAGGTTATAAAACCCAGAGGACTGGGGAGTTTTCTGAGATTGTTTTTCTATTTTTAATTGTAGTAGATGTCACAGTAGGTTCTGTCTCCACTTTCTGTTTGGTCTAGTGATATATCCTATGAGCATTGCTCATATACACAATTTTTATGATATTTCTCATGGAGATAAGTACCATGGACTCCACTCAGGCAGAAGCGCTCATGCAAAGTGACTGTGCTTCTGCTTTTCAGCCTCCTTGTTAGTGGACACTCCTGAGCAGCAGGGAAAGGAAGACAACTTTTCATTTCATGGTTTGCAAGCCTACAGTTTTTTGGAAAACGTTCTTGGTGTGTGTGTGTGTGTGTGTGTGTGTGTGTGTGTGTGTGTGTGTGTTTATGGATATGGATAACTTAGAGTTACTATTGCTGCAATGAAACTCCACAATCAAAGCAACTTGATGAGGAAAGGGTTTATTAAGCTTAAGCTTCCACATCACAGTTCATCATCAAAGGAAGTAAGGCCAGGAACTCAAGGCAAGAACTTGGAGTCAGGGACTGAAGAAGAAGCCACTGAGTACCTCTGCTTATTGGCTTGTTTGCTCCTCATGACTTGCTCAGCCTGCTTTCTTATAGAAACCAGAACCACCAGCCCAGGGATGGCACTACCCACAATTGGCTGGGTCCTCCCCCATCAATCTCTAATTAAGAAACTATCCTTTAGGCTTATCTGCAGCCTAATCTTATGGAGGAATTTTCTTAATTGAAGTTCTTTCCTCTCAGATGACTTTAGCTTGTGTCAAGTTGAAATAACACTATCCAATGGAAAATATACTAGTTTTCACTGAGAATATGTATATATATATATATATATATATATATATATATGCAGAAATTTCCCAATGAAAGCCATACACTATATAGCTCTTGGTCAATAACAAAACAGGATATCCGAGTATGTTTCATAGTGATAGAAAGGGAGTATAAACAATTGTCATTATCTATTTGTCTTTACTCTTCTTATTGTGTGAGTAGAAGCACAAGATGAGTGTGTGGATGGTGCCACATGCATGTGTGTGGAGGTCAGAGGACAATTTTTTGGAGTTAGTTCTCTCATTCAAACCTTAGTTGGGTTTTTAGTGATTGAACACTGGCTTTCAGGCTTGTGGGACAAGTACCTTTGCTTCCTGAATATCTGGCCAGCCAATCATTACCTGTTTAAGACTGTATTATACTAAAACATTTATAATTTATTAAAAATAGAAAAAAATATGGGAAATTAAATAAAACTTGAGCCTCCAATAAATACATATTTTATATCCTAAGCCTTTGGGACATCTGCCTGGAGCCTAGGTCTAACAATTTCTCTTTTATTCAATTTTGCAAATTTTGTGATATTTTATATATTATATATTTGAGAACTCCTGCTGTTTCGTGGCCATATTTTATGCACTATTAGCATCAAGATCACATTGTAAGATAAAGATAAATTTGCTAAAACTGTCGAGCCTACTTTCCTGTGCCTCATGGACCATGATTCTGAAGGAGAAACAGAAAGCAGTTAGAATCCTGATTGCTCCTGTTGCCTGGGTCTTTCAGTACTGTCCTACACCCTGGATCCACTGACATTCAGCAGGATTTCAACAAGGCTGCTTGTTTGTCTTTTGCCTTCACAGTCGATGAAATCTGATGGCAAAATTCATCTCTGTGTGGTTACATGGAATTTGTTCTCTATTCTAGACGCTTTATGCATTTGTATTATGAACCTGTGCAGAGATTATAATTGATGCTGTTCTTAACTTAGTCCCTAAACCAATTTGATAAGATTTCTATCTTGGTGAGTACTTAATGCTTTTGTCCACAATAATTATGTAATTTTTCATTTGCTCAGAGGTTTCACTTCTCTTTATAGTACCTGGTAGTTTTCAACCCACCAGTAGTGTAGGCATTTTAAAATTATCCCCTCGGAAGTTCATATGTGACACTCCTCTTATAGCCCCTTTTAATTTCTAATTATCAATTCTTAGATTTTCCAAAAAACCTAAGTTGATTTTTCACATGAGCTTTGTATATGAGTACTGTGTAAAAACACATAATGATTTGGGGGCTGGAGAGAAGGCTCCATTATTAGGAACACCTATTGGTCTTACAGAAAACGCAGGTTTGATTCCCAGAACCCACCCATAACTTCACTTCCTGGTGATCCTCTTCTGACCTTTGTGAGCACCAAGCATACACATGGTGCATATACATATGTGGAGACAAAAACTAATATACTTAAAAAAACAAATTTTAATAGCCTTTTTTTGTAGATTCCTTTGATTTCTATCAGATACTATCACACAATTAGCATATGCATGGTATATCATGTAATAATTCACAATCATATTTCCTTCATATTATTTGCTATTGTAATGACTAGAACATTTAAATAATATTGAATGACAATATGAAGAGACATTCTTGTCTTGTCCCTGACTGTGTAGAAAAGGCATTTAGCCTTTCACTGTTATTATGATGTCACTTCTAGGATTTAAAAATATAGCCCTTTCCTATTTCCTTTTTTTCTATCCTGATGAAAGACTTTTATCATGACTATGTGTTGCATTAAAAATGTCTCTTCCCATGGGGTCTTCATTTATCATGGTCTCTCTTTCCTTGTTCTCCCTCTCTGTTCTTGATCCAGCTGAGATCTCCCGCTCCCGTAAGCTCTCTTTCCCCTGACCCTTGACCTTCATTACCCCCCATCACGTCCAGTTTGCTCATGTAGATCTCATCCATTTCTCTGTCATTGGGCGATCCCTGTGTCTTTCTTAGGGTCCTCTTTACTAGGTAGCCTCCCTGGAGTTGTGAGTAGTAGTGCAGGAATAGGAAGAGGCAGAGTGCTAGAGAGGCCCACAGAAATCCACAAAGATACCTCCACAATAGACTACTGACAATGGTTGAGAGAAAGCCGGAACTGACCTACTCTGGTGATTGGATGGCCAAACACCCTAACTGTTTTGCTAGAACTCTCTTCCAATGATGGAAGCAGATGCAGAGATCCACAGCCAGGCCCCAGGTCGAGCTTCGTGAGTCCAATCAGCGAGAAAGAGGAGGGATTGTATGAGTGAGAATTGTTGAGACCAAGATTGGAAAAAGCACAGGGACAAATAGCCAAACTAGTGGAAACACATGAACTATGAACCAGTAGCTGAGGAGCCCCCAACTGGATCAGGCCCTCTGGATAGGTGAGACAGATGATTAGCTTGAAATGTTTGGGAGGCCCCCAGGCAGTGGGACCGGGACCTGTCCAGGACAGGCACCAAAACTACACAGAGAAACCCTGTCTTGAAAAACCAAAAAAAATATTGTTTCTTCCCTAACCTATTAAGTCATCATTGCCTCTACTGGTCTGACATGTACAATAGAGAAACAAAAATAATATTAGTCACAGAAGAGATGTTACAGAAGTTATTCCTATTTTTATTATAGTAATTGGTATCTGATACTTCTTTTTATTTACTTTTGATATCCATTATTTTTTATTTACTCAAGTATTTTCCATTTAAACAGACATAGGACTGTAGACCTTTGTGGGGTACCATATGGAAGTTTGTTATGGGCATGTGCTGTATGATGCACCAATTTAGGTAAATGTATGTACCAAATACTTATCATTAAAAAGCTTTCTTCTCATTGTAAAATCATCAATGTTGTGGTTTGAATATGATATGTCCACAGTAGGCTTATGCATGTAAATACCTGATCCCCAGTGGGTGGAGCTACTTGAGAAGGTTGAAACTTCAGATGGTAGAATCTAAACCTGGAGGGTCCCTTTACTCCCAACTGTTTTTAAGTCTTCATAGCCTAGGTCTACTCTCTCTGCCTCGCTCCTGAGAAGGGATTCAGTGTACTTAGTCAACTTTCCACTCTTGCAGGCATGCCTTTCTTGTCTTTGGCCATCTTTACCTCCCTGTGATGGGTCTAGTCTTCTGGAGCTGCAAGTCAAAATAAATCTCTTCCCTTAGCTTGCCTTTTGTCAGAGTATTTCATCACAACAGAAAAGAGACTGATACAATCACTGTAGCTATGTTACTGTTCAAGAGAAGACAGCAAGCCTTCTTTCCCCCTCCTCCAGCATCTCTTGAGTGCCTTTTGTGCTCTGTGCCATTATAAAGTTTTAGAACATTGTCTTCTGTCTTTAATGTGTGTATAGAGGTCTTTGGAAATTCCTCTTCAATGACTACCCACACTGGTGATTTTTGTTCTTCTATTTTTCATGGTCACAGCAATAGCATGTCATCAGTTTTGACAACTTGGTAGACTTAGTTGGTAATATTTAAGGTTTCTGAATCTCTGCTGGTCATTTGTCTAGTTCTGTAAATTACTAGGTGAAGAATACTGTAATCACTGACTATAATTTTGAGTTACCCATTTCTCCTTAGAAGTCTATCAGTTTTTGTTTGGTGAGTTTTGACACTGGTTCTAGTTATTTACAAATTTGAAACATGTCTCCATCAGATTATCGCAATGGAAGGCATTGCATTGGGTCTGACACTAAGCTTTCTGAACTCCATTTCTATGGCATGAAAACAAACCCTTCACCTTTTCTTTGATTAGTGTTACGACAATGGGTACTTTTACCATGACTCCGTTTTAACCCAGTGATGTCTTTTAATTTTCAGTGGATTTCAGCAGACAGAGTAGAGTTTTGTTTTGCTCCCTCATTCATCTGAAACTCTTTACTTTGTAGTTGGATTGCTTAGTCAGTTTGTATTTCCTGTAATTATTTATATGTTTGGCCTTAATTAAATCCATCATTTAAAATTTTTTTCTATTCAATTTATCTGTTCATTTTGGTGAAATAGCCTTATTGGGGTATGATTCTCATATCATATAATCCATTATTTAAAAGGCATAATTCAAACAGTGGCTTTTAGTATATTCACAGAGTGGTACATCCATTACCACAATCAATTTAAAAACAATTCCATTATTCTCAAAGAAATTTTGCTTCTTTTCCAATCCCACATCCAGTGTTCTCCACACCAGCCTAGAGAAACAACAGTCTACACTCTGTCTCCAGAGATTTACTATTCTGAATATATGGAATTGGAGCCCTTCTGGGACAGCTTATTTCAATTTGCATAATATTTCAATGTGAGTTCATATTGAAATGTCTCAGGACTTCAATTACAGGTATTGATAACTAATATTCTAATATTTAGTTATCTATTATATTTATTCAATAATTAACAAACATTTCTGCTATTTCTACATTTGTCTTGTATGAATATTACTTCTGTGAACTTTTATTCTTCTATGCATATTGTGCAAAAGTTTCTGTGTCCATATGTATTTTCATTTCTCCTGGGTGTACCTAGGAATGGAAGTGGTGAATCTCCATGTTTAACTAGCTAAGAGGCAGCCACACTGTTTCCAAAAGGCGTTACTGCAATTCACATTCCCATTAGCAGCAGTACAGCTTCCTTTGCTAACAGTCACCACCACTAAAAAATATCATGCTAATGACACAAAGCAGCATCCCATTTCAGTTTTGATGAGCATTTATTTAATGACTAATGATGTTACAGTGATTGATGTGTTTTTATACAATTACCTATATGTTTTGGAGCTATGACCCCAGAATTTCTGCCATTTGTATTGAATCATTTGTTATTTATTCCTTTTCAAATATTCTGTTATTAAATGAATGAAATAATCTTTATTAAATCTATTTCTCACAACTATTGGGCCATTTAACTTATCATAATCTATCTCCAAATACTAGCTTTGTATTACAGATGTCAAAGCCTTATACTTTTCTTTCTGCATGTGTATGTGCTTTGCTTGCATGAATGTCTGTGCACCACATGTGTGTCTGGTGCCCAAAGAGGCCAAAAAAGTAATTACATTCCTTGAAACTGAAGTTACAGTTTGCTGTTAGTGCCTATGTGAGTCCTGAGACTCAAACTCAGGTCTGCTTGGAGGACAGCCAGTGCTCTTAACTGCTGAGGCATCTCTCTAACCACAAAGACTTTTACTTTCCATTTCTCCCTCCACTCTATGTGTGGTTTTGTCATGTATCATAATCTACATATGCCACAAATCCTAAAATATGCTATGGTAAACTACTATCTATTATATTAAACAATATTATATACATATGTACATATATATGTATGTATGTATGTACGTATGTATGTATTTATAGTTTTAGCCTGGTTTCATTCTGCTTTCCTGGAGCTCTGCCTAGGAGAAAAGAATTTCAAGATTTGAATTCTTTCAGGTTATTTTCAGCCAGAAAAGGACTTGCATGAGTTTTTGAGTAGTTGGATGTATTAATCCATATTTTCAAGGACTTGAAGACATAATTCTAATGTTTTGTTTGCATGGTTTTGATGGGAAGTCTTCTTTCATTCTTACTTGTCTTAGGGGTTATACAGCTTCTAATATTTGCATCAGCTTCCAGGTTAACATCATAGTATTTGCTTTTTTTTTCTTGTTTTTTTAATTATTAGTTACTTTTCTATTGCTGTGACAAAAATATGATAAAGAAAACATTATTATTATTATTACTATTACTATTATTGGGTTTTGAGACAGGGTTTCTCTGTGTAGTCCTGGCCATTCTGGAACTTGCTCTGTTGACCAGGCTGCCACAAAATCAGAGATTCACCTCCCTCTGCCTCTGGAGTGTTGGAATTAAAGGCACGCACCACCACCATCTCTTAAGAAAACTTATTGAAAAAATAGACCAAAATGAAGCAAAATTACAACAACAGCAGTTTAATTGGGCTTACTGTTTCAGAAGGCTGGCCTCCCTGATGGCAGAGCAGAGGCATGGTAGCCTCAGGAGCAGCTGGGAGCTCACATCTCGATCTGAACGCGCTCTGAACGGTGCCAGTTTTTGGAAGCCATTAAGCCTGCTTCTAGTGACACACCTCTTCCAACAAGCCGTACCTTCTAGTATTTCCCAAACAGTCCCACCACTGGGGAATTAAGTACTCAAAGACAGGAGCCTATGGGGGCCATTCTCATTCAGACATCACATTCCCTTAACTGAGTGATTTTGTTTTGTTTCTGCTTGGAATAAAATGTCTTTATGCTTCTTGAATCTGTTAACTTGTAGCTTCATCAAATTTGGAATATGGTAGACATTATTCCTTCAAGAAGATTTTGTCCCCCTTCATACTTTCTCTTCTTACATCTCTAATTATACTTGTGTTAGGACATTTGCCATTTTCCCGTTTCTTTTATTTTCCTTCCATTTATTGAAAACAGATTATTTTCTCATGAAATATATCCTGAGTACATTTTTCCTCCCTTTATGCCTACCAGTTTCTCCCCAGCTCCCCTTCTATCTGGATCCATTCCTTTTCTATCTCTCGTTAGAAAAGAACAGACTTCTAGGAGACAACAGGTAAACATAATAGAATAAAGTCTAATAAGATAAAACAGAAACCATCACATCAAATTTGGACAAGGTAAACCAACAGAAAGGAAGAGCCTAAGGCACAAGAATCAGAGATCTACTTGTTCAAACACTCAAGAGTCACATAAAAATACCAAACTGAGAGCTACACTATATATGCCTAGGACCTGGTGCAGACTTGTATGTATGCTGTGATTGCTCCTTCAGTCTCTAAGTTCATACGAGCTTTGCTCAGTTGACTTAGAGGGCCTTGTGCTTTTGGTGTCCTCCATACCCTCTGGTCTTTATATTCTGTTCACCCCCTTTTCTGTGAGATTTCCCTCCCCATCTCCATCTGAATCTCCCATTTCTGACACCACCACCCCACTCCATGTCTACCTATAAAATCTATTCTAATTCCCCCTCCCAGGGAGACCCATGTGTCCCTTCCTCTACACCTAATCTCTCCAGATCTTCAAATTGTATCTTGGTTATCATTTACTTACTGACTAATGTAAACATATATGGAATAGTCACCATAATAATCTTTCTGGGTATGGGTTACCTCACTCAGGATGATTCTTTTTTATAGTTCCATCCATTTGCCTGAAAACGTCATGATTTCATTTTTTGAAGAGCTGAGTAATACTCCATTGTGAAAATGTACCACATTGACTTTATCCATTCTTTTGTTGAGCGACACCTAAGTTGTTTCCAATTTCTTGCTATTATGAAATAGCAGTACATTGGGCACAAGGGCAAGCAGCCTTGCAGTAGTGTAAATCATCCTTTTGGGTATATGCCCAAGAGTTTTGTATTGCTGGATCTTGAAATAGATCAAATCCCATCTTTCGGAAGAACTGCCATAGGATTTCCATAGTGACTGTCCAACTTAGCACTCCACCTAACAGTGGATGAGTGTTCTCTTTATTCCACATCCCTGTCTGCATTTGAATTATTCTGACAGATATAAGATAGAATCATGAAATAGTTTTGAATAGCATTTCCCTGATGGCTAAGGATGTTGCATATTTCTTTAAATGTTTCTTAGCCATTTGAGATTCTTCTATTGAGAATTCTCTAGTGATATCTGTGCTCCATTTTTTCATTGTATTATTTGGTTTGTTGATATCAAGTTTCTTGATTTTTATATATATTTTGGGTATTAGTCTCTATCATATGTGGAGTTGTAAAAAATCTTTTCCCCTGGTGCATGAGCTGGCTTTTTGGAGCTCATTACCTATGATGGGACACCTTGAACAGCTTTGATGCAGGGGGAGGGACTTGGACCTGCCTCAACTGAATGTATCAGGCTTTGATGACTTGCCTTGGGAGGCCTTACATTTTCAGAGGTGGGGATGGGGGGGAGGCTGGGGAGGAGGAGCAGAAGGAATGAGAGGGGGATCTGTAGTTGGTATGTAAAATGAATAAAACATTTCTTAAGAAAAAAACAAAACAAAAAGAAATCTTTTCCCATTTTTTAGGCTATCCCTTTGTCCAATTAATAGTGGTGTCCTTTGCCTAACAGAAGTTTTACAGTTTCATCAGGATCCATTTATTGATTGTTGATCTTAGTGCCCATGCTATCAGTGTTCTGTTCAAGAAGTTTTCTTCCATGTCAATGAGTTTAAAGCTATTCTCCACTTTCTCTATTAGGTTCAGTGTTTCTAATTTATGTTGAGGTCTTTGATCTATTTGGACTTGAGTTTTTTACAGAGTGATAAGTGTGGATCTATTTGCATTCTTCTACATACAGCCATCCAATATGACAGCACCATTTGTTGAAGATATTGTTCTTTTTCTATTGTGTATGACTTCTTTATACAAACAAACAAACAAACAAACAAACCAAGTGTCCATAGGTTTGGGTCTTCAATTCAATTCTATTAACAATGTGTCTGCTTTTATGCCAATATCATGATGTTTCTATTTTATAGCTTTGTAATACAACTTGAAATTTGTAACAGTGACACTACCAGTAGTTCTTTTATTGTTTAGGATTGTTTTATCTGTTCATGATTTTTTGGGTTTCCATATGAAGCTGAGAATTGTCATTTCAGTATTTGTGAGGAATTGTGTTGGAATTATTATGGTGGGGATTGAATCTGTAGACTGCTTTTGGTAGGATAACCGTTTTTACTATGATAATCTTACCAGTCAATGAGCATTGGAGATCGTTCCATCTTCTAACATCTTCAATTATTTTCATTAAAGACTCAGTGTCTTTATCATACTTGTCTTTCACTTGCTTCATTAGCAAACAGTCATTTTAAAACTACTTTAAGCCCACTAATAAATTTTAGGTCTTCCCAGTGCACTGAATGATGCCCCTAAGATAAATCACTCTACTCTAATTTATAGAACATAAGGTATAAGCATTCTTTTGCTCTTTTGTGATTACAAAGAATTATTTGACTGGATTCACAGTTGGGATGATGTTTCCTTTCTTGTAACCAAACAACTAGTGTACTCAGCACTCAAGCAAATTCCTGGAAACTCTTTCTTCTAACATGTCTATTTTACTATCCCTCCAAATTCTCTTTCATTTGGTGCAATCATAGTATTTGCTTCATCCTTACAAACTCCAGAAACTGTTGGCTCTCCTGTTCATCTCTCTACATGAGTTCCACATAGAAGCTTTCTACTTGTCTCCCAACTTTTTCTCTTAGAGAGATTGCCGCCCTGCAATTTCTACTCATAATGTCTCATTATTTCACATTTTTTTGGTCTGGATAATTGAAATGACCACACAATTTCTGTTGCAGATCATCTGTCATGGATGGTAGTAGAAGACCATGTATTAGTTTTCAGTCAATCTGCTCAAAGGTCTAGGCCTATCCCACTGTCATTTTCATTGTTTCCATCTCCACACATCCACCTGAACTCCACAGGCAAGTCTCAAAAATCAGTTTGATAAAATTTCCAGTCACATCCTACCGTAGTCACTGGCACCAAAACTGTCTTTCAGAATAAAATATAAACATTGATTTTTCTCCCTATTATTTGTCAATAAATGGCTATCACATAACCTGCATGGGTCTGCACTAGTTCCTCTACTTATATGTTACAGTTGTTTAGTGTGGGATTTTTGTGGGACTCCTAACAGCGGGAGTGGGGGTGTCTCTGACACTTTTGCCTATTCTTGGGACCCTTCCTTCCTACCGGGTTGCCTTTCCAGCCTTAACATGAGGTTTGTGCCAAGTTTTCTTGCATCTTCGCTCATACAATACACCCTGACCACTAAACCCCTCTCCAATCCTCCCCTTTCCCTGAGATCTACTACTCCATTTCTCTTCAGGAAGGAACAGGATTTTCAGTGACATCAACTGAACATATTATGGCATAACAAGATGCAATAATAACCACTTCAGTTAACATTGTTTTTCAGTTTTTCAAATCTGTCTCCTTGTAGCTTTGGCTGTCTTGGAACTTTCTCTGTAGAGCAGGCTGGCCTTTAACTCAGAGATCTGCCTGCCTCTTCCTCCAGAGAGCTGGGATTAAGCACATGTGCTACCACTGCCTTGCCAGTTACAGCTTTATAAACCAGTTATTAAGGTTTACTAATATTCTTTTGCATATATTTGTGTGTACCTGTGCATGTTTATGTAAGGGTAAATATACATATTGAAGACAGATATGAACCATGGTATCACTTTCTGGGAGTCCAGTCAAAGAGGTAGGAGGGATTATATGATCAACAGGGGTCAAAGTCATGATGGGGAAATCTACAGAGACAACTGAACCATGCTCTTAGGAACTCATGAATTTTAGACTGTGGAACATGCATGTGACTGGACTATGCCCTCTGCATATGAGACTGTTGTGTAGCTTGGTCTGTTTGAGGGGCCCCTGGCAGCAGGATCAGGATCCATCCCTGGTGTATGAGCTGGCTTTCTGGAGCTCATTATGGTTGGATGCCTTGCTCACCCTTGATGCAGGAAGGAAGGGCTTATTCTTGCCTCAACTGAATGTATCAGGCTTTGCTGACTCCCCATGGGAGGTCTTTTCCCTTTAGGAAAAGGGATGGGGGTGGATAAGGGGGGATGCTGAAGGAGAGCGGGAGGAGGGATGAAACGGGAATCTATGGTTGGTATGTAAAATAAATAAAATTTTTTTAAATAAAATAGGGGAAGACAGAGGGAATGGAGGATATCAGGAGAACAAGGCCCTCTAAAACAGCTGAGTGAAGCACATATGAACTCACAGCAATCACAGTGCCTGCAAAGGTCTGTACCCTGAATATATATTAAAGCTTTCAGTTTAGTACTTTTATTGGACTCCTGAATCTGTGAATGAGTGGATCTCTGATTCTTATGCCCACTCTTTGGGCTCTTTTATTTTTCTATTGTCTTGTCTTGTCCAACTTCTGTATTTTTTTTGTTTTACCTTATTATAATTAATTTTGTTAGAACAAAAGAAAATTAAAAATGAAAGTCAGTCGCTATTGTGGTTTTTATAACCCCTTATTGTAAATAGTACCCAGAACATAGAAGATGGTCAGTAACTCTATGTAAATAGTACATTAATATCAATTATAAATAATTAATAGTAATTAAATATTTATATCCTAGACAAGGAAAGAGGAGGGGTTGCTAGTCTTGACTTCTGAGGAGTATTTGGCAGTTGCTAGCTACTAGGGAAAGGAAAATCAGAGTGTTGTTTGTTTGGTATATAGCCATTGGTAGGTTGCCTATTACCCAGATAGGCACAACTGTGCATATGTAGGCAGCACTAGATGGACTCAGTGATTTTTAAACAAACAAACAAACAAAGGAAATAAGTCAAAAGAGCATATGGAGTTGGGAAGGAGACATGTTTTAGGTCTTTGGAAGATTAGAGAAAAGATGGAGGTGAATGATATAGGAGGCACATATGTCCTTGTGCTCACAGATAAGAACCCGGGGAACCAGGAATGTGAAATAGTCACAGTTGTTTCTTCAAAGGACAAGATGTATAACTTGTTTTCTGCCCAGAATCATGGGAGAAGACATGATTAAAAACCTGGTGACCTTTGGGCTATTGTGTGTCAGAGACCATACTGGGTCTCTTCCTAGACACTTATCTTGAGCTTGTTTTGTTCAGTTAATGTATAGAACCTATTGTTGAAGATGATGTCACATGTACTTTGCAAAATGTTTGGATGTAGTCATGTCTTAAGCTTTGTTGTGCACATGGAATTGAATTATTAATCTACCACCAGGAAACGTTCACCAAATTGTACTGTGCTTAAATATACCTAAAATAAACTACTTGGAGTCAGACTCCCAAAGTATGAACCAACATCTGCTACTGAGTCATGTTGACAAGAACTACTTTTTGTCTCCCATGTATTGTTACTTCGCTTGCTATGGTGGTTGTAGAGAACCCTTCAGGTTTTGATCAAGACATATTGTATATATGTTAGAAAATTTCTAAGACTAAATACAAATTTGCCTGAATAAAATACAGGTTTGTGAACCAAAACTTCCAGTCAGGGGCTGGGGAGATACCACAGCTATATTAAAGGTTCCACAAGACAGAATGACTGATTGGAACTTCAGTATGGTGGAAAGCTAGAATGTTGCAGATCCACAGTCAAATTATATTGAATTATCCTGAGTCTCCTTAATAGTCCCAGTTTTAGATTTCATTGTCAAAGACTAGGAGAACTGAAGCACAGCATCTTCCTCCTAAAAACATACAGAGTCCGTGGAGATTAGGAGGAGTTGTCTGGGAATCTTAGTGACCTGGGAGAACAGGAACCTCTTTTCATTTACTGTTTTCTCATGAGCACAGGAATGCATAGATCCATATTCCCCTGCTCTCACACTGTGGATATTTGTAAATTTTTACCTTCACTTTTCCGTTATATTTGTATATTTATTCCACTGTGATGTTTCTCAAGAGTCATTCTTCCCACCTGACTCAAGTAACCTAAAGTGCCTTTTTAAAATGCAAATTGTAAGAACACTTGATCAGAATTACTGGGAACAGGTCCAGATATGTATGCACTTCTAACACACACCTATTGTGATTGTTACAGGCATTTGAGTTCTAAAATTGAACGCTGTTCTTTGGAAGATTCAGAAGAGCCATTAGCAAAAGAAGCAACATCTACCACATTGTGAGTTCCCAGTGATCTAGGAAATAACTATAATAACAAGAAATGGGGCAAGTACAATTTTGCATATTGGAATTGGTTCATAGTGAATTGCTGCATAATGTAGCAAGGTCAAGATTGGGTTTTGATGCATTAGGAATGTCTTCTTAATGTCTTTGATTCTGACTCTGGGATGAAGCAGGAAATCAACTGAAGACAGATATTATTTGTCTTACCTGTGAGAAAGACCTTACAGATATAACAATAAAACTGTTTTAGTGTAATTCTATGAATTGCGAAATTTCTCAAAGGTCACTGAATTTTTCATGCCTTTATGGATGATAACTGAAACTGCAGTGATTTCCTGAAAGGAGAAACACACAAAGAGGAAAGAAGAAAGGAGAAAAAGGAAGCAAGATGTAGAATACAAGGCAAGCAGAAAAACTGGAGGAAATAATAAAAATAATTTATTTCTTTTCATATCTTTTCCAATTAAATGGTTTTATAAAAAGGCTTAGAAACCGCTTTTGATTCTTAACATGGACTCCTTATGTGGGCTGAGAAAATGACAGACCATGAGGCTGCTTTTCGCCTTCATTTATTTCATTTCTGTCTCTAACATCTTCTTGACTCTGCACAGGCATGATTACCCTTCAAAGAGTATCTGACGACTTATCACATCTCATCACCTCTCAAGCCTGAAATAACAGAGAAAAATCACGTCCTTCAGCATTTAGTCACCTTGTATTCCAGAAGAGCAAAGGTTCACAGGATTGACTGACCTAAATGAGAGCAATTATAAGTAAAAGCACAGACTCATCTTAAGGCATCAGTAATACATCTTCTAAGGACCAATTTGCTACCTTAAGTGATGGCGGATCCTCTGACCTACCTTATGCATTCTCAACTCAGACAACAAAGGCAATGATCATTGGCAGCATCATGCCTTAACTATGACGGTCTAAGTATGCATATCTCTTACCATTTCCTCCACTCTTTCTATGTTTTTTAAATTAAATTTATTCTTTTATTTTGCATCCTGACTACAGTTTCCCCTCTCCCCTCTCCTCTCATTTCCTCCCTCAACATCCTCTCAGATCCTCCCCCCCATCCACTCCTCCTTTATTTCCGTTTAGAAATGGGGAAGGCCTCCAATGGGTATCAACAAAGCATGGCGTATCAAGTTGAGCTAGGCCTGAGCTCCTCCCCTTGTATTAAGGCTGAGCAAGGTAACCCAATATGAGGAACAGATTCCCAAGAGACAGCCAAAGTGTTAGGGACAGCCCCTGCTCCTGCTGTTAAGTGTTCCACAAGTAGACCAAGCTGCACAACTATAATGCACAGGGCCTAGATCTGTCCCATGCAGTCTCCCTAGTTGTCAGTCCAGATCCTGTAAGCTTCTGTGAGCCCAGATTAGTTGTTTCTATGATTACCTTGTAATGTCCTTGACTCCTCTGGCTTATAAAATCCTTTTTTCTCTCTCTTCAGCAGGATTACCTGAGCTTGGCCCAATGCTTGGTTGTGGATCTCTGCACCTGTTTCTATAAGTTACTAGATAAAGACTCTCTGATGACAATTGGGGTAGTCACCAATCTATGAATATAGCGGAATATTGTTAAGCATCATTACATTGACAATTTTTTCCAGTCATGTTTGGTTCTATCTTAGGTCTCTGGGCCATCTAGCCTTTGGGTCCTGGCACTCTAGGAAGTGTCAGATGTGCAATCATTCTCATGGGATGATGGGTCTAAGGCTGGATCAGTCATTTGTTGGCCACTCCTACAATCTCTGTACCACTCTTAAGCCCTAAATTTCAATAGGCAGGACAGATTGTAGGTCAAAGGTTGTATGGATGGGCCAATGTTCCAATCCCTCCACTGGGTCACAGGAGATTGTTTCAGAATACTTGTTTAAACTGTGTGAAGATGTGTCACTATGATTGGTTTAAGAAGGAGCTGAGTGGTCAATAGCTAGGCAGGGGACAATAGGCAGAGAGAGAGAAATCTGGGAAGAAGGGATGCACACAAACACCAGTGAGACCCAGAAACAAATCAGACATACTGTACAGAGGAGAGGTAACGGGGCCACATGGCAGAACATAAATTAATAGATGCAGATTAATTTAAGTTATAAGAGCTGGTTGGGAAACAGCCAAAGCTAAGGCTAAGCTTTCACAATTAATAATAAGTCTCTGTGTCACTATTTGAAGGCTGGTGGTCTAAAAAAGTCTAACAAGAAAGTACAACAATAGGAGACAAGTTCTGGCTATTAGAAAAAAAGCTGCCATGAACATCTTGGGCAAGTCTCCTTGAGGTATAATTGAGCGTCCTTTGGATATATATCCCAAAATGTTAAAGCTGGGTCTTGAGGTATATGGATTTCCAGTTTTCTGAGAAACTGTCATACTGATTTCCAAAGTGGCTGTACAAGTTTGCACACCCAGAAAATCATGGAGGCGTGTTCCTCTTGCTCCACATTCTCTCTAGCATAAGCTGTCATTTGTGTTTTTGATCTGAGCCATTCTGACAGGTGTAAGATGGTATCTCAGAGTCCTTTTGATTTGTATTTCCCTGAT
>CABHPQ010105624.1:0-10037 GCA_902168405.1 Peromyscus aztecus
TTATGTCCTCTACACCATATATCATCCTCACATGTCTTAGATCAAATTGTATCTAATGCCTTGAAAGTCAGGAATCACACAAGTGGAGGGCTTTATATTCAAATTTCTCAAGGAGTACCATGGAAGGTCTATACAGTAAAATCTCACATTTGAAAATCAAGCCTCAGAATTTACAAAGCATGCAAACATGTTTATTGGAAAATAGTGAAGACACAAGTAAATATTCCATTCACTGAGTGATTCTTACTGATGAAACAGAAAAGTTACAGAAATTACACAGTCTATAGCAGGCAGGCAAAACAATCACCTTATAGAATAACATCTGCAATTTATACATTTCCAAGGAGGTTTGAGCAGTGAAAACTATGTAACAATTTGCAGTTTCAGACTCTTTTCAACTAATCATGTTTAATATGCATTTAGACAGTCTGAAATTCAGAATTTATATTACATTTCAAAATCATTCAACCTAAAATACTTAACAGTCAGAAGCTTGGTAGATGCTTCTGAAGGCAGAAGTAGATGGGTTCAATATAGATTGCACACAGCTGAAAATGAAATTGTGTGTTCTTTTGATGTATGATCATTGTTTTGACTTTTTATTAGAAATGGCATCTGATAGAACTCAAGTAATCATACCATAATTGAGTTGTTCTAAAATGTAAAGCTATAAAGATATAATGTATTAGTTAAATTTGTTTACCAGTACCTAACAATGCATTTGGCATATGCAAGGCATTTAACCAATGGCTGTATGCAATTTGTCCACCTTAGATAAAAGAGTGAGCATTGTCATAAGAATAAGGTTATGTCAATACAGTCCAAAATGCATCAAATTTACTTCAACAGTATGTGAACTCCATACTTTGCTTTATTTGAGCAAAAATAACATGTGCCACAATTTAAAAATAGAACATTGTTTTGGCAAAAAAAGTGGAATTTAACTATATGAATTTGGATTAATTTTATAATTCATTAAACTATTTACATGTTCTTGCTTGCTCTTCATTCCTAGCATGTATAAATTAGAATTTTTATTTATTTTATGGAATTGAAAAATAATTTGAATACAAAAAAGTACATAAAGAACACCCTTCATACCTATTAAAGTATGATTATATATCATATATAATATATAAATGTATATATATGAGTATAATGTAAAATGTATATACATGTATATGTGCACACACATATATGTATACATATATGTATGTATGTGTATATATACATATACATAGATAGATAGATAGATAGATAGATAGATGACTAGCTAAATATCAAGACTATTTGGGGGACTGTAGAGCTGGCTCGGTGGTTAAGAGTTCATATATTCTTCCAGAGGACCTGAGTTCAGTTCCCAGCACCCATGTCATATGGCACACAACCACTTATATCTCCAGCTCCAGAGAACCCTTTGCCCTCTCTGGCCTCTGTAGGTACCTGCATACCTGTGCACATACTCACACACGTACTCATAATTGAAACTAAAATGTATCGCTTTTAATGGTAGCTTTTCCAGAATCCCTCTGTCCTTCATCTACTATCATTGAGATAGTTGTGCATATTCTTTAATTTCATATATAATCATAAAATAAATATATCTTCGTGCCTGTTAACCTATGACCAAGGAGTTTCATCCATGTTGTTGCACGTAGAAGAATTCATCTTTTTTATTGGTGTACATTCCATTAAACACACAATTATCTGTCTACCCATTTACCTGTTGAACAGCATCTGGTTACTTGCAGTTCTGTGCTATTATGAATAAACTGCTATGAATGTTTTTACGTATATTTTTGTAGACATGCACCCTAATTTGCTTGTGTATAACCAAAAGTGAAATTGCTTGGCGACACATACCTTTAGAAGAAGATTCTGAGCTGTTTTCCAGAGTGCTTTTACAATTTCAGATTCATGTCAGTGATGTATACTCTACGAGTTCACATGCTTATAAGCATTTTATTTGCCAGTCTTTTGTTTTAGCCAAGCTGGGGATGGCTCCCATTTAACCAGACACATGACAGAAGCCAGGCCTCCATCCTGCTTTGTGGCTCTGTATCTATCACTTTGTTTACTTCTTAACAAAATGCTATGGTTTGTCTCTCTTCTCCTTTCCTTTTGTCTTTTCTTATCTTTGTAATTTTTATTATGAAAAATTTCAAATATGCAGAAAAGTAGAGTTGAAAGTAAGAAATATTTGTATATCCATGACTTGTATTTCATAGCATTTTGCCCTTTATATTGTATACATTTTGTTTAAAGTTTACAAGTAAATTATATAAAACATAATATTCAACCCTTAAATTATAGTATTTTCCTATATAACATTTTTTCTTTTCTTTTTCATTAAGAAATTTTTTATTCATTTTTACATATCAACCACAGATCTCCTCCTCTCCCTCCTCCCACCCCCCAGCCTCCCCCCCCATCCCAACCCCCATTCCCACCTCCTCCAAGACAAAGCCTCCCATAGGGAGTCAGCAGAGCCTGATACACTCAGTTGAGACAGGTCCAAACCCCTCCTCCTGGACCAAAGCTGTGTAAGGTGTCCCACCATAGGCAGTGGTCTCCAAAAAGCCCACTCATGCCCTAGGGATGGATCCTGATTCCACTGCCAGGGGCCTCCTTAAGCAGATCAAGCTACATAACTGTCTCACCTATGCAGAGGGCCTAGTCCAGTCCCATAGAGGCTCCACAGCTATTGGTCCACAGTTCATCCAATATAACATTTTTAAATGAAAAATTCAGCCATTAAACAATGAATTCCCAATGTTGGCTAGCACCCAGTAGTACTTAGTCAAAGTTCCCCAGTTATTAGCACATCTTTTCATTTGTTCTGTTCACATTAAGACTTAGGCAACATAGTTACTTTGTTCCCATTCAATGATACAAGAGTTCAAACGCAGGGGCTGAAGGGATAGTTCAGTGAGAAAGAGCACTTCCTGGGCATGCATGAGGACCTGCATTTGAAAGCCCAGCACCCATGCAAAAAAACTGAACAAGGCTGTGAGTGCCTGTCACCCAAACATTAGGGGATGAAGATAGACAATGTGGTAGTTTGAATGTAATTGGCCCCCATAAGCTCACAGGGAGTGGCACTGTGAGGAGGTTTGGCCTTGCTCAAGAAGGTGTGTCACTGTGGGAATGGACTTTGAGGTCTCCTATGCTTAAGCTATGCCCAGTGCAGTTCACTTCCTGTTCCCTGTAGATCAAGATGTATTAACTCTCAGCTCCTTCTCCAGCACCATGTCTGCCTCCATGCTGCCATGTCCTGCCATGATGATAATGGACTAAACTTCTGAACCTGCAAGCCATCCAATTAAATGTTTTCCTTTATAAAAGTTACTATGGTCATGGTGTTACTTCATAGCAATTGAAACTCTAACTAAGACAAGCAGATCTTAGCAGCTTGTAGGCCAGCCTAGCTAAAACAACCAGCTTCTTGGGAGATTGTACCAAGGCAAAAAGGCAGAGGGTGATAGAGCAGGACCCCTGAGGTCCTCTTCTGGGTTCAGCAGGTCGTGTGCATACAGTCACATTCATGTACCTCACCCACATTCACACAATAATTCAAAAACAAGTTTTATTATTTTATTGTTATCACCATTATTACCCTGTGACAAAACATTATATACACCAGGGTTTTCTATTCATAAACCCCTTCTAGTATCTAATTATTACAGAGCATGCATAGTTAAACACTCAATATTCATTCAATATTTTGTAAATATGATTTCTTTAGACACTGGAGGTGGTCAAGGCAGTTGATATTGTGCTGATTAGCTAAATACTTCAGCTTTAAGTGACAAAGCAAACAAATAAAAACCTAGAGTTTCTCATCCAAACCTACATGGAAACTATAAGTGATATTGGGTGAAATAAATGTCTTCTTAAATCTCTAAAAGGATTACCATTATCTTCACAGCCTGTTTTCTCACATACTATTTCCATTCTTGGTGGAAATTGATTAACTTTTTATTGCTATTATTAGTAGCAGGTAAAACACCAGATAAAAGGAATCTGTGGCTGCTCTGAATAGAAAGTCAAATCAACTGTACATGACATTCTCTGTGAAAATGGTGTTAGGGTTTTATTGTTGCTCTAATTAAAATTTGAGTACATAAAAATATTTGTGACACATTTAGAATTAAAAATTTACTGGGTTTTTTTTGGTTTTTGTTTTGTTTGTTTGTTTTTTTTCTGTTCTATGTGAGCTTAGGCCACTAAATCTGTTTGTTGAAAACAATAACCTAGAGGCTCAGAAAATCGCTCAGGGCTACCAGTTGACTTAAGACTGCCACCAATGTTCACCTCAACTGTCCCTAAGCCTATTGATTATCATATATCAGTACTCAATTACTTTTGATTTATTCAGAGGTGCATAATCTTTATCTAAATATGGGGAATATGAGGAACAAAGTGTCCTGCCTGGTGAATAAGTTTTATCTGAATACAAGATGGATTCTTCTAAAAAAAAAAAAAGTTCTGATGACCTTCAAGCCTGTGTGTGTGTGTGTGTGTGTGTGTGTGTGTGTGTGTGTGTGTGTAGGCCAAATGACAACCTCAAATGTTTTCTTCAATTGTTTCTTCATCTTAATATTTGAGACAGGGCTTCTTCAATGGACCTGGAACTCATCGACTCAGCTAGACAGGATGGCAAGCAAGTTCCAGGAATCCTCCTGTCTCTGCCTCCACACTACTGAGTTTACAGTCACACCTGGCTTATACATTGGTGGTAGGAAATCTGCACTGCGGTCTTTATGCTTGAACAGCCAGCACTTTACTGACTAAGCCATCTTCCTAGACCCCTCTTAATGCTTTTGACAACTCTTGACACACATTGGTCAGCGACCTCTAAACATATGGCCATCGTCGGTTTCCTTGCTGTCTGCTCTGTTTCCAGGAGGCTGCTCCTGCAGAAAGAAGAGAGGTGCCCTTTGCTAAACAAAGCAATCACTCTGCTGAGTTCTTAAGAAAGTTGGCCTTTCTTAGTCATTGTCTGTATGAAAAAATACAAGGAACTATTTTATGAGATAAAATGCACAAACAGACTGACTCTTCTGAATTCAACAGTCCTGAAAAGAGAGGGGAAAGTGTTGTGACAGAAGACAGGGGGGAGAATAAGACAATAGCATGAGATTGTGTGGTCCCTGGCAAGTGGGCTTTCACTTGGATGTATCTGCTTGCTGTTATTTCCATTGTGTTTTGTTGAACTGTTCTTGCTGAGGGTACAAGAACTAAGGAAACCCAGAAAACATCTGGATGCTATGGCTGGGAGTGCCTGAAGGCAACAGAGTTCTTCCCTTCAAGTAGAGAGCTACTCTTAGACTTACAACTAAGAATTCCCTCTCTCCTTCCAACACACCCCTCCCTTTCTTTTCCTGGAAACTCTGTCCAGTCTCCCTTCTCATGCTCCTTACCTCTCCCAGGAAAGGTCATCTCAATGTCTAATAATTGCCCCAATCCCTGCATAAGAGATATCCCCTGGGTGCACAGGGTAAGGTGGAACAATCCTGGCTATCTGGGAGTACACCAAGCCTAGCTCACTGCTGTCCGAGTCTCTTGTCCTTGGATAAAGGCAGATGAGTTTTTTTAAGAGCTGTTGGGTAAAACCAACTCTGAAGTCTTCCTCAGAGGAGCTATTCTCGATGATTATCATATGCTTCGATCCCAAACACATTAGGAATGAAATCTCGGTAACAGCCTCACTGCTATTCCTCTAGGTCACAGAATCCCAACTCTCTGTTGGTCTCTCTGTCATCTGCGCTGCCTGTCATCCTGGCTTCTCTCTGACTCTCATGCTTCTATTTCCTTGTTCACTCAGTCTCAGCCAACCCTTGGTTCCTGCTCTAGCTGTGTGTATTCTTCTCCTAAATTCTACTTCATCTCATTTGTCATAACTCATGTTCACATTTTCTCATTCCTCTCTGAGCTTCAGGTCAGAACCATTTTCTACTTTCCAAAGCATCCTTGGGAATGACACACTGCTCTGGAGGAGTGTCCCTCCTCCACTGGTTACCCAGCAACATAGGCTCCTGCTCCTACTCTGAAGCCACAGGTATTTGTGTCTTTTATCTGAAAGGTGGACTCAGAGTTCTAAGAACTGTAGGTGTAACCAGTCTTTCTCCATCCCACTAGTCAGCTCCCAAATAACAACATGGAGATGTGGTGGTATTGTGTTCCCCAAAATATTGTGTACTTTAATAAACTTATCTGGGGTCAGAGACAGAACAGCCACAATATTAAACATGAGGATAGGCAGTGGTAGCATACGCCTTTAATCCTAGCATTCCAGAGGTAGAAATCCATGTGTTCAAGGATACACCCAAGCATGGTGACCCACGCCTTTAATCCCAGAAAGCAAGCCTTTAATCCCAGGGAGTGGTGGTAGAAAGCAGAAAGGTATATAAGGCGTGAGGACCAGAAACTAGAGGCATTTGCCCTGGAGAGGCATTTGCCCTGAAGAGGCATTTGCCCTGGAGAAGCATTGGGCTGGTTAAGCATTCGGGCTTCTAGCAGCAGTTCAGCTGAGACCCATTCGGATATGAGGACATAGAGGCTTCCAGTCTGAGGAAGCAAGACCAACTGAGAAGTTTGCCAGGTGAGGTTAGCTGTGGCTCGTTCTATCTCTCTGACCTTCCAGTATTCACCCCAATACCCGGCTCAGGTTTGATTTTATTAATAAGAACTTTTAAGATTCATGCTACATGGAGACTTATTAATTATGAAAGCTTGGGCTTAGCTTAGGCTTATCCCACTAGTTTTTATAACTTAAATTAACCCGTTTATACTAATTTACATTTTGCCTCATGACTTTTTACCTTTCTTTCCTTCTGTATGTCCAACCCCTTCCACGTGCACCTAGATTCATCTCCTACTCTCCCCTGCCCCGCCCATGCCCAGAAGTTCTGCCTATACCTTCTGCCTAACTATTGGCCATTCAGCTTTTTATTACACCAATCACAGCAGTACATTTTCACACAGTGTACAAATATCTCACAACAGTGGGCCCTTTCACTTTTAATTTTCAGCCAACTTCTGAATGGCCCTTGGCTAGCCCACCCACAACCTGGGAGGGTGATCTTGACCAAATTATCATCATTTTGAAGAAAGAAAGCTAGAGTCCTGCCAAGGGAATCATGAGATGCAGCCACCTCAGACATTCTGCCAAAATTTACCTTCCACTTCCATATTAGTCATTGTTGCTTGTCAGTTGTCTGTGTTAGGACCAAATGTTAACTTTATCCCACAGTCCCCTCCCACTGTTCAACATGGAAATCTATTCAGAGCAGTGTAAGCCTGAGGAACTTAGAGGTCATGATCCTTTCTCTTCAGTGCCTGGATAAGGAACTAAGGGGGCTTTGATGCTGAAAGAGAAAGTTTGTAGAACATAGCTAAGATGCTGTAGCTTGTGTGCTGGCTAGTTTTATGCCAACTTGACCCAAGCTAGAATCACCTGAGAAGAGGGAGACTCCATTGAGAAAATGCTTCTATAAGACTGGGTTGAAGGCAAGCTTATAAAGCATTTTTGTAATTAGTGATTGATGGGTGAGGGCCCAGCCCATTGTGGGTGGTGCCATCCCTGGGCTGGTGGTCCTGGGTTCTGTAAGAAAGCAAACTGAGCAAACCATGAAAAGCAGGCCAAGAAGCAACACTCCTCTATCGATTCTGAATCAGTTCCGGTCCCAGGTTTCTGCCCTGCTTGAATTCCTATCCAGACTTCCTTCGATGATGAGCAGTGATATGAAAGTGTAAGCCAGATAAATCCTTTCCTCCTCAACTTGCTTTTGGGTCATGATGTTTCATCACAGCAATAGACATCTTAACTAGGACAGCGTGGAACCAGGGATATGGACTGCATGCAATGTAATACTTGATCATTGGGAATAAAAGGGTTGCCCTGACACATTATCTTTCACATACTGCTGTCAAAGAGAAGGACATGTAGTTCACAGTGGAAACTGTAGACACATTCTGAGGACAGGCATGTCCCTCTGGGAGAAGAGCCAGAGACATGCTCTTCTACTTTTTTTCCCAAATGGGAAACCAACTCTCTATACCAACCTTTATGATGTTTCAGAAATCCAGGGCCAGTCTGTGCTCATACTTTAAAGAAAACATGCTTAATTTTCCTTAGAAATCCTGCTTGCCCTCAGTACCATTAGGGGATGGAGAAGTGTGGCCATCTAGTGGCAGCCTTAACTATAACACCATCCTCCAGTTGGAGCTCTTCTGTAAGTGGGAGAGGAGATGGTCGAAGATCTCTATGCATAACTGCATTTCTTCCTTAGAGACCACAACGATTTTTGTAGTACATAAAAAATTGACTTCTCTATCTTGGCTTTTATACCATCTACTCCCATTGACTCTCCCGGAAGTCCGAAAGATCCTTCTCAGATAATCTCTCCTCAGTTTGAGTTTTCCTAGGGAGAAGGACCCTGTGACTCCCCCTGCTTCCTCAGTAGCTTCTATTTATAACTTGTTACCATTGATTCTTCACAACTCAGAGATTACACATTTCCTCCAAGTCCAAAAGAAAACAAGACGAAGAGTGCCAAGCCCTACAGTCAGTTGCAGGTCCCCTGGTACCTTCACTGGATATCTGTCACATGTGATGGTGGTGGGAACATTGGAAAAAGAATGCCCATATAAAATGTGCTTACTTAAACTCCTGTTCGTTTCCCACCAGAACTGAGTGATGAGATCCTATTGCTAAAAGTAGCATGTGTCTTGGCCACAGGACACAGAGAAATCCAGCTCTAACTGGGCTGGCAGCTCCCTCCTGTCTGACTAGCCTTCATGTCATTAGAAGGTACTGTTCAGACTGCTGTAGGATAGTTGTAATCAGCAGTAATATTCAGCTGTGGATCGTGCTTGCTACACTGCTGACCCCGCCAGGAAAGAGGAGCCCACTGATGCCGTAATGGCAAGTCCGTTACAGATGTAACCAAAAACTTTCTTATTGAATTTGAGGCCTGCTCCACAGGAAGGAATTCACATCTGGTACTGTAAAACCAGTAAAATAAAAAAAAAAGATGGCAAGAGATTTCACAGGTCACAGGGATGATACTGTTGTCCTTTTGCTAAACGTGCATAACTCTACCTGTCAAACCTTTTAAATAACAGTGTTTATGTCAGGAGAATAATTCTACTATTAGTTTTGACCAATGAAGCTTCTTTTTACAGTGGCCAACAGTGACTGCAAAGACTCATAACTGGTCTTATATACAGAGAATAAATGTCTGTTGTACGGCTAAGCCATAAATGGGACACATATATTAGTCTCTCTAAGGCTCAAGAAACATTGTAGAAGAAGGGATAGAAAGAATGTAAAAAGTTGAGGAAAGGGTTATAACATGGATTTTGTACTCTTAACTTGACCCTAGATAGTAGAATGTCATTGCCAGATACCAGCTAATCCTAAGAGCCTCTTCATTCAATAGAAACATTTTCTTCAGTGGTATAACCTTTAGAAAGGTAACCATGGTCCTGTAAACAAATATCAGTCACATTCCTATACACAACTCCAATGAAATTCATTGCCTCACACACACACACACACACACACACACACACACACACACACACACACAAAATGAAAGTAGAAGAGAACCTTGTAAGGAAAAGGAATGAGATTAAATTAGTGAGACTGAGCATGGAAGGGGATAAGAGAGGGAAATAGAGGTAAAATGCTCAAAGTATTTTATATACCTGTATGAAAATGAGATGATGAAACCCATTTATATATATAATGAATATATTCCACTAAGAAGTATTCTTAATACATTTTATTGAAATAGAATTACATCACTTTTTAAATTACTATTCCTATATTCATATATATATATATGCACAAATATACAAATAAACTCTGCTGAAGCATTTTTGGGCTTTTTTTTGTATATATGGTTTCAGGACTGACAACTCTTTGTTGGACAACCTATAAGGGGGCTCGTGCCTGGCAGAAGCTATTTCTCCCATAAGTCATTAGTTCCCTATAGTGCTTTTTCTAGGAGTACTTCTCTGTGATATTT
>CABHPQ010105638.1:0-14764 GCA_902168405.1 Peromyscus aztecus
CTAGGCAGGCAAAGTAATACAGCTTTACAGAGTTAAGCAAATGCAACATAAAAGACTGCAACACATCTTTGCATCATTAAACAATTATTCACAGCATAAATGAATGCAACACATCTTAAGCTAATATTCCACAACAGAGGCATTTCCTCAACTGAGGCTCCTTCCCCTCTGATGACTCTAGCTTGTGTCAAATTGACACACAAAACCAGCCAGCACACCACCCTTGTTTGTTAAGAGCATGTCTCTTTTCCAGTATATTTTTGACACTTTATCAAATATTAGGTGGCTATAGCTGTGGGGATCACTTTCTGGATCCTCAGTTCTATTCCATTGGTCTGCATGACTGTTTCTGTGCCAATACCATATAGCTTTTGTTACTATGGATCTCTCGCACAATCTGAGATTGGGGATTATGATACCCTGAGTATTGCTCTTTCTGCTTAGGATTGCTTTGGAAACTTAAGGTCTTTTATGCTTCCATATGAATTGTATTTTGTGCATGTGTCTTTAACTCTATCAAAGACCCCATAGACAGATGTAATATTACCTAACAACAAAGATATCTTGCTGCCTGGACAGTCACCAAAGTTCCTCTGCAATGTTGGGGCCTACAGGCCTAGAGTATCTGGCAGACTTTTCAGTGAAGCAGGAAATTTGAAGGACTGTCCCACCTTGCTTTGACAAAGTTCAGCAGTCACTTTCCTGTGGGTCCTGTATGTTCAGTTTATGTAGCATATTGTCAAGCAGTCAAGGCAAAAGCAATTTCTTGCCCAAATGGCTAACCTTACCACAATGAAAGCAAATTCCTGTGGGGTTTCTTTGATGTCCATCATCCTTTTATGAAGTAAATTGGTGCTGCCAGGAGCAGATGTGTCTCATTGTCGTGAAAAACTTTAGGTTATTAAACATCTTAAATGCTGTATTCTGCAGGTCTTTGAAGTGTTTGAAAATTGTCTATCTGTCTAAAATATACCTGCTTAACCTTAAAAACATACCTAATGTGACTACGAGTTTGATTATTATAGATTAACTGCTAATCTCATTTCTCAATTGTACATTGCATTTTTAAATGAACTGCATAAGCACAATACACCAAACAAGAGTAGAAACATAAACACAGTATAACAAAAACAACTTTAAATTTGCACCAATGTATCAAAATCCATGCCAATGCAAAATATCTGAGATTAATAGTTGTCTTTTTGCCGGGCGGTGGTGGAACATGCCATTAATCCCAGCATTTGGGAGGCAGAGCCAGGCAGATCTCTGTGAGTTTGAGGCCAGTCTGGTCTACAGAGTGAGAACCAGGACAGGCTCCAAAGCTATATAGAGAAACCCTGTCTCGAAAAAAATAAAAAAAAGTTGTCTTTTTATCCTATATTCTTATATTTTCCTAAATGATAACAAACATCTATAGCCCACCAAATAACCAAACACCACCCACACCCCAACTCTTGGGAATATGGGTGTCATATTCTCCAGTCTGCTTCCTGTTGTCTGTGGGCAAAGCATCTTTGGGGTCCCTGAGAAAATTGAGATAATGGCCAAGTCCTGGGAAGGCCATTGATAGATATCACCTGTCAAGTTTCATGAGCTCCAGGTTCAGTGAGAGAGATGACTCAAAAAATAAGATGGAGAACAATAGAGGAAGTCTCTGGTCATGGATCTTTGATCTCCATATGGACACAAATGAGGCATGCATGCATACAAACACATGCACACATGCATTCACTGCACCCCAAACAAACAACATATAGTCATAGTGTGCATAGACCTCGTACTCTGAGCTGGTTTGAGAGTCAGGGAAAGGAACTCCAAAAAAGTGGCCATTTACCTGAGAAAGGGACTATTCTGTGATGTCTGGTGGCACAGGCCAGTCTGGGCAACAGTGAGAACTTGCTTAACAGTAAAGACAGATGCAGTTCAATGATGGAGTGCCTCCCATGAAGCTCCAAGTTCAGCCTCAGCACCACAATAAAGAGGGAGGGAGGGAGGGAGAGAGGGAGGGAGAGTCCCTAGTTCTGCTGCTGTCAGAGAGGGCCAATACTCTGGGACCAAGTGATGGAGAAGGAAGCTTGTCTCAAGGCTCGCAGGGTGGAGGGCAAGCAGCTCACACCAGTGCCTCTCTTGCATCACCAAGAATATAGTGCATCTTAGGAACTGTTATCATTATTTTTATTTTTTTTATTATTTTAAATTTTGCATATGGGTGTGAATCTATGTGTGGGTTTTTGCACAAGAGTGCAAGTGTCCATGGACGCCAGAGGTTATAGGCAGTCGTGAGCCATCTGATGCGGGTGCTGGGAATCAAACTTGGGTCCTCTGCAAGAACAATTCATGCTCTCATTTACTGAGCTGTCTCTCCAGCGGGCTGTAGCATCTTTTGTTATCTCAACCTCAGGCAAGCACCAGGGTAGTTCATTAGTCTTGAAAAATAACCAGTTCTGGTATATGTGCTGTGAGCCTTTGATATGTCTAGAGGTGACTGAGTCATCTTGAACCTGTGAATCTTTGTGATTGTTCTAGGCTTGGTGTTTGAAGGTGTGTGGTCTGGTTTGCATCATGGCAGCTACCCTTTTCATTGTGACTTTTTTTTTTTTTTAATAGCCTGGGAAGGAGCAGCACTCAGGGAAGGGTCAATGCATTTCAACTAATTCTACAGCTAGTTGTCAAGACATGGGGCAAGATGTCCATGGAAACAAGGTTCTGCCTGCAAACTGAAAAGAAGAATGTCAAGAGAAAATACCAGGATGTGGCTTATGCAGCTTAAGGGACAGGGGGGCGGGTTTGCAAACCCCGTGCACATGTTGGGGAGGAGTGGGTTCTCTCCGTGCATTGAGAGGGAATCAGTATTCTGTAATACAGAAAGGAGCAGTGTGCTGTGATATAAGGCCAGCGATAGATGGGTGTGGCCCACAGTGGCCATGTAAGGATGTTTGGGAATGGAAGAGGTGGCTGGAGAGTCCCTGAAGTGTCTGAAGATAGGACAGTGTGGAGGAGGCACACGGGCTCCCAACAAGCTGGAGGCTATCTTGAAGTAGCTAGTAAGAACGATCCATTCCAGCTGCTCATTCTAACTGATTGATTCCCCCCTTTCCCCCCAGGGATTATTTGAAGTGGTCAGCTAAAGGAATCCAGGCCATCAACACCTTTGATGAAAAGAACTACTAGGGTCCCACCATGGGTCCAGCTACACCACTGACAGCGTTCTGAAAGACTGAAGTTTTCTTCTAGACTTGCACACCCCCGTGGGGCGGGGGCTGGGGGTGGGAAGGCAATGGTTGGGAAGCTGCCTGGAGGTCTCCTGCATGGACATCCAAACACTGTTAGCACAAGCCCTGGGTATCTGGTGGCTGATTCCAGTAAGCTGAAACCCTGTGTTTAGGCCTGTTTCCACAGAAGGCAGAAGGCTCAACATTATTGCCCTTGAAAATCTGCCTCTGCAAAAAGGCAGGGTGGCCCCACCCCAAACCCAGGGCAGGTGCACTGCAGACTGAGGATGGGTTCTGCGGTTAGGGGGCTTGCACGATCACTCCAAGGTGACATTTTAAATCTGGCCACTTCAGTAATTCACTTATTTCCAATATTTGTCGTCAGCTCTGTTAACTGAGACCTGCAGATGTCAAACTTGTGACCATACTAATAAATCTTGAAAGGCGAACAGAGGGCAAACTGTGCAAGCCTCTGGTCCCAAGGCACCCTAAGGCGTCAGGAACTAGGGGAGAAGATGCTCTGTGCGTTCTGAAAGCCTCACCCTCATCTGCAACAGTCACAGGGCCAGGAAGCCTCCAGCACTCTGAGGAATTATCCGTGGCATCTTGGAGTAAGCAGTTCCGACCACTAGGGGGCAGAGCGGTGGCTTGCTCGGAAGCTCAAGGACACACGGGCTCTTAGAAAAATGGACCTGTAGGGCGGTTTTGAGGGTCTGGGGCTGCGCTTCATTTCTCAAATGCGGATGCACAGACTGGGGGCAAGGAGGGAACCCTCAAAACACAGCCTGGACCCATCTCAATCAGGGGTTTATGAAGGCAAAGACTACAGAGATACAGTTCGTTCTGGAGCAAGCAGAAGGCCCTCTGGGGCAACCCAAGCTTGTTTACAAAAGCAGAAACAGGTGTTGAAAAACATTAACCCTTAACAGCCCTTGACATTTGGAGGTCTACTTTTGCTTTATAGTTCTCTTAAGCACAGAAAATTTAAACCTTTAAAGTTAGCCATCAACAAGACTTTAGCTATCACATTCTCCACTTGAGCTACACCCCAAGTCAAACCCTTGGCTCTGGTGGGTCCCTGTTCATACTGGGACTTAAATTTATACTTCTGGTTAAGGCATTAATGATGCAGGAACCAGAACCAGCAGGAAGAGGAGAGCTAAGGGGCAGCAGAGTTACTAGCCAGGAAGAACCTGAGAAGGAAAACGGGAGCCGCTCATTTCCTCCTTGTAGGGTCTTTCTCTGTGAGGTGGTTTTGAAGTTCAGCCAAATTATCCTTGATGATGTGGTTGCCTAGAAGCAGCAAGTTTCTGCAAGGCCTCCAGTAACCTCCTTGTGTATAAGGCAGATCAAGTGCCCTCCCATGTTGTAAGACTCCCTCGGCCAATGAGTCCACGTGGTTTTCTGATTTTGCAATGGACTCTTCTAAAGCAAATAAATCCTGGGTATTTGATGTTCTGAGTTTTGGTAGTTGACGTCAGCCATTGCTGTGCCTGTGGCCCCGAGAGTGTCTCCAGCTGTTCCCAATCCTGTTTACTGTGAGGAGAATAAGGAGAGGAACTGCACGTTTTCCCCTGAACACGGAGGCTGGAAGGTCCTGTGTCTGTGCATACATTGTTTCCACCCTTCCAGATCATCATAAACGTACATCCAGGGGAACAGGGATACCAAGACACAGGATTTCGGGGATTAGTGCACCTGTCAAGTGGGCAAGTAAGGGTGCAAACTGTCTGCACTTGTAAACCAAGCAGTTTCAACCAGGAGGTGAAGGAAGGAAGGAATGTCTAGCTAATGAAGTGGTGGCCAGGAGCTGTGAGACATTTATGGCAAGTTTGCATTTGCTCTTAAAGTGGGATCTAGACAGATATCCCATGAAAGAGGAGGGAACACAGTCAGACAAAACAACATTAGACATTATTAGTCTGCAACCTGCGTCAGCCTTATTTTTAGTGGATCTTCTCAGGCCTCAGTAATGGTCCATTTTTCTGCAGCCAGGTTGTCATCCCCTGTGACAAGCTTGACTTGGGAGTGATGTATCCAGGTGTGGACTCTGTCTACCTTGACAGCAGAGGGGTTGGTCAGGAAGACAAGGTGTGGTCCCTTCCAGAAGGGTCCCATTTTTTTTTCCAAGGCAGGGTTTCTCTGTGTAGCTTTGCACCTTTCCTGGAACTCCCTCTGTAGCCCAGGCTGGCCTCGAACTCACAGAGATCCGCCTGCCTCTGCCTCCCGAGTGCTGGGGTTAAAGGCGTATGCCACCACCACCTGGCAGGTCCCATTCTTTTAGACTTAACATTCCAGTCTTTTGTTATGGATAAGGGGTGATGGACTGTCGTGGAATATTATTTTAACTAGGTAAAGATGTGTCACATTTGTTTATGCTACAGAATATTTCTTTAACTATGCGAAGGTGGTTTTTTTTTTTTTTTTGTTCTGCTTTTGTTTAATTATGTTTCACCTTGCCTACCTGTACTGGGTATCTGTTCCAGCTTTGACCTGGAAGTACTAACCCTCATTGAGGCTTCCAGTAACTGTACCGCCTACCTATGGCCTGCCCCTGAGGCGGGGCCGAGATGGGAGCTCTTAAGACCCAAGATCTGGATGTGCTGGCTCTCTTGGCTCCTGGTGATCCTGGATGCTGGATGTAGACCAAGCAGAGCTCTCCAGAGAACACTGCTGGACTGCACTCCACCTCTCCTGGATCCTGTAACCAACCCTTTTACTTGTAAGTTACCCCAAAATAAACCTCCCTTTTAACTACGTGGAGTTGCCTTAATAAATCCTCCAATACCTACCTAGGCACCGGATTGGTCTAATAAAAAGCAGAATGGCCAATAGATAGGCAGGAGAGGGAGAGGGATTGGTGGGGCTGGTAGGCAGAGAGAATAAACAGGAGGAGGAACCAAGTAAGAGGAGGAAAGATGAGGAAGAAAGAAAGGGAGATGCCTGGGGTCAGCAGCTGGGCAGCCGCCAGTCAGCCAGATACAGGAGGATGCAGGAAAGTAAGATATACAGGGAGAAAGAAAGGTAGAAAGCCTGAGGCAAAACGAAGATGAGGAGAAGCAGGTTAAGTTGTAAGAGTTAGCAAGAAACGAGCCTAAGCTAGGCCAAGCATTCATAACTAATAAGAAGTCTCCGTGTCATGATTTGGGAGCTGCTTGGTGGTCCCCAAAAGGAAGCCTGATACAATGTGCGCTCTTCTGAACTGCTTTTCAGCTGAGATTAGGATGTCATCGTCAGGGATCATGAAGGCTGGATGCTGGTCAAAGGCCAAGGGTTGCTGATTCAGGCTGTCTCGGGTGATTTATCAGAAGCATCTAGTTTGAGGATCCAGCTGAAGAGACAGGGAGCAGTCACACTGGCTGGACTAGTTTACATCAACTTTCAGCAGGTCCAGGGCTTGTGGCAGTTTGGAGCAGTTTGTAATCCATAGCTGATTCATGGATGGTGTCTGTCAGCTGAGTGGAAATCTGCTGGGACAGATACAGACTAGGGACAGAAAATAAAGTTTGGGAACTTAAAGGAAAATCTTATGTTGGGAACCTCCCCCTCAGGAATAAGCACTAAGTGGGGGAAGCTCAGGCTATTGATTGACAGGAGTACTTATCTGGATTTCATTTGACCTGTGACAGATGACTCCAAGTCATGACTCACTGAAGCTTATATAAATTTAAAGTTTACAAAAAGAGATAAAAGTTTTAGATATACCAGCATGAAAACTGTTTGTAATCTGTACAGAAATCCATATTGCAGAAAAAAAAAAAAAACAAAAACAGTAGACCCATGGCTTTGAATCATAGTAAAAGCTCTGGGACCCCAAAAATGATTTTGAGTTAAAAGCATTAACACATTTTCCTCTCTCTATATCTATATCTATATCTACATCTACATCTACATCTATATCTATATCTATATATCCATTGGACAGAGATGTTTTTAGGCTGATGAGAAGCACCTTTTTAGTCTATACTCAGAAAACAACCAAAGGAAATTTGAAAATTTGAGCTTGTGACTTTAATAGCAGTCTGTGCTTTACTAGAGCAAGATTAATAGCTTATCAGAACTCCAGTGATTAATATGTTAAAACTGTGAACCTTTGGAGCCTTTAAGTTTTGTTATTATTATTACTTATTTTCTCAGACCCTTACAACTTACATAAACCTCAAACTCTTTCCCATTCACTCACCATGGGACACAAGGGGTTATTACTGAGAGCAGCCATTGGAAAGCAAGCTCTTTTAACAAGAGGAACAGTAAAAGTTACATGGAAGCCTGTTTTGTGAGTTTGCCTTTCTCCCCAGGAGATCTAATAGCTCTAGAAAAAGCAAGGCCTGAGTTTCATATATACAATGTATTGACCAGGCAGCTGCTGCTAAACTATTAAAACTTCAGTTAGCCATCAACACCTCAGAGATCTGAGAAGGAGAAATTAGAGCAGGGAAGATAAAATATAAACCAAGTGGCTTCTGTATCACTAAAATGACAGTAACTTACCCACGACCTGGACAATTATCGCAGGCTCTTCCTCGGCCATCTTGGTGATCTCCATGACAGTGGAGTGGCTTCAGTCTTTAGTGGTCACACAGGACAGCATCAACTCTCTGACTGCTACACTGGGTAGTATCAGCTTTCTGCTGCCAGACCCAAAAGATCCCAGAGACTTTCCTGTGGGTGAGGAATTTGAGAGACTGGCCTGCCTTGGGGTGGCAAGGAGGGACAGTCAATTCTCGAGTGTCCTGCCTGTCCACAGTCTCAGCAGGGGCCTGGAGGTGGGTGAGACATGGGGCTGCTTCAGCTATTGGCTGTTGCTACCACAATCCAGGTGGAGTAATCTTTGGAGGAGATCTTTGGGCTGCCTCTAGAAGCTGCCATTTTTTGTCTAACACAGGACGCCTTTTCATTAAACAATTTAAATGCTATGTTCAGCAGATCTCTGAAGTGTTTGAAGGCTATCTATCTTAGCGTGACTATAAGCATAGTTCTGAGCATGTAGAAAAATTTGATTATTTAAAGGTGACTATTAACCTGCATGTCCCAATTAAAGCCTTAAAATTACAATTCTTTTATTGAAGCACTTTTAGTACCAAAATAAAACTTCAAGTCACAAGTTCAGCTCATAGAATGACTGTGAGTCTTAATATTTGCTCCTTTTATAGTGCATCATTATAGAATATCACAGTTTCTTGTATGACTCAGTTAATCCAAATAGCTAAAGCTTAACAAAGTTAGCAAAGACAAAGTGACCAGATACACATTTTCAAGTCACTTTGTTAGCCTGAATAGACCTTAGGTAAGGAGAGCTATTCCATATGCTCTTGCCAAATTGCTTAGGCCATTGTCTCACCACATCATAAGATTGCAGGTTTTGGTGCTTATAACTGTGGCCCCAACTCCTTAGCTTCTCATTTTCTTCCTTATATTTTTATTTTTTCTTTTATCCCCTTTCATTTTAGTTCACTCTGTGTCTTGAGCCTCTGTAGTTCTTTATCTAAAATAAAACAGCTCGCTGCTGTCTTAGTATGTCCAAAACTCTGGTCGGATCTCATCTCAACACATCAAATCTCTTCTGGACTTTTTTTTTAAAGGCAGATTTTTATTGAGAAGATCCAACTAGGGATGTCAGATAGTGACTATCAGGTTGGCATCAGGACATGGCCAGAGGCAAGAAGCACTGACCCAGGAGGCCTGGGCTGATGTTTTCAAGACAGCTTCTTTTCTGAGACTTTCCTCCTTGGTTCTGCTTCTGGCAGAATTTTCTGTCTTGGCATTTTAAAATGGATTTCTCAGGCCTGGTCCTTGGGGTCCTGAGCTGGTGTATTCTGTTATCTTAGGTTGTATCTGGCCATAGCCCCCTGTTTAAAGTGAAAACTAGAATTGGAAAATTACTAGGAGAATCTTTGCATCTATCAAACCACTGGCACTTGCAGACTCAATGAATTCTGAGAACATCTAAGGATAAACATTTTCATTTAACCCATGACATTATTCTGAGATAAAGCTGATATCCAGAAGACTCATTATTTAGCCATATTTTTCAAAAGAGTAAAGAATTGCTGAACACAATAAACAAAGCCTCATTTATATTTCCTTGGTTGAGGAATAAAAATTTAATCATCATAGCCTTTTCAGTGTTGTTCCCCAATTTTTTTTGGTTGCTCAGACATTAAATCAATGAACATTACAGAGGTATAAGAGAGCATTTCCTATATTCCTCATCTGTAAAGCTTTCTATTTGAATTTTTGCTTGCGCATAAAAGCATATAAGTGCAGTTTTAATATCTTAGTTATCAAACATATGCTGTTTTTAAATCCTACTTTGTAAAAAATAAACACTTTTTATGTTTTTTCCCCCTCACCTGTTACTCTTCTTCTCAGGACAAGAATCACCACACAAAAATCCATCCCAATCCAAAAATACCTTGGAGACCTGCTGTTATTCAAAAACATCCATTTCTTTTAGACAAGAGTGGAATCCAAGTTATACATACAATATGCTGCAGTAAATGTATAGATTCTCAACCATCAACCTTCATGCTATAAGTTTTAAGTTAACTTTTTGTTACAGACTTTACAGATCTTTAACTTTACCCAATAAACTTACAAATCTTGAGGCACATAAAGTTTACATACTAGTCTTAAAAATCTTGAGATAAGATCCACAATTTAGCAAAAGTTTTAGAGAGTTAAACCAAAACCAAAACCAAAAAAAAAAAAAAAAAGAGTATGAATAGCAATAATCCCCATTGGGAATATGTGGTGATATATTGTGTATCAAATAAAGCTTGCCTAAGGATCAGAGGACAGAGCCAGACACTAGATTAAACATAGAGGCCAGGCAGGGGTGGCATACACCTTTAATCCCAGCACTTGAGATCTCACGCCTTTGCTAACAGTATTTGGGAAGCACACACACCATTAATCCCAGCACTAGGAAGGAAGTGAAATGGCTGGGCAGAGAAAGGTATATAAGGTGTGAGGAGACAGGAGCTAGATGCCTTTCAGCTGAGGACTCAGAGGCTTTCAGCTAGAGGATGTGTGGAGACAGGATCTTGTCTTCCATTTGGCCTGAGGACTTGCTAGTGGTGAGAAGTGTCTCTAGTAGCTTGTTCCTTTGTCTCTCTGATCTTTCAGCATTTACCCAATATCTGGCTCTGTTTTTTTTTTTTTTTTTAATAATAGCATTTAGAATTCATGCAATGGGAATAGCTATCCTTTTGTCTTGTTTTACTCTCTTTTTTTCTGTCACATAGTCAGGTGACCCACCTGACATGGGACAAGAGATTTTGGAGGAAACTTTTAAACATGCATGTTTGGGTCTAGAGGCGGGGGAGCCATAACCCAACTCCAGAGCAAGCTTTTCATTGAAGCAGAACAGCATAAAACAGCAATTTAATATTATTCATACCTAGAAGACACCAGGATCCTTGTAAAACTGAATCCAGTGATGGGGTGGGGGGGCAGAGCAAGCTGAGAATAAAGAGGCTTGGAGATAAGAAAATTTTGAGCCCTGGCTGTAGACGGAGGATGCAGCAGGAGGATGCTGAGAGGTGCTCCAGCCAGCGAGGAGTGTTTCTCTCTCACTGCTCGGTCCCACTCTTGACTTCCACATCTGCGACAAACGTATGGCCACACCAGAAAACACTGGCCCATCGAAGAGTAACCAAAAAAGACAGGACATTCACACTGGGTGGAGGGCGGGGTGGGGGCGGGGCCAAACAGGACCAAACATTTGGTGGCCACCTTCATTCATGCACCCAACAGCTGATTTCCATCTCGGCTTTTCCATCAAAGGCTAGTGGCGTTCCCTCCCGGTGGTCCCCCCCACTCTGGAATTAATGCTATGTACAGCTTTTCCGCAAGTCCCACAAATTCGTGTACAAACAAACAGGATCCTTACCCACACTTCCGGAGGTTTTCTGATGCCTCTTTTCTCACAGTCTAATGACTGAGCACCTGCCGGTGGCTCCCTCCAAATGCTGGGCCTATCTCATTTCTTGCTGGCCAGAAAAAGAAGGTGGATCTGGCTGAAAACCCAAATCTCGGATTAGCCCCTAAATGTTATGGGTCTGAGGTTGCAGCAGGCAGAGACTTAATATTAGTTATGAATGCTCAGCCTTATCTTAGTTCTTGTTTTAATCTGTTTCTCTTTATCTACATTTTTGCCTCAGGGCTTTTTACCTTTCATTCTCTATGTCCCACTTTCAAGGCTTGCTCTGTGTCTGTCTGGTTGGTGGCTGGCTGGCTTCTGGCCCCAGACATCTCCTTCTCTTTCTCCCATATTCTCTTTCATTCTTCTTCTCCTGAGCCTAGATTCCTCCTCCTACTTATTCTCTCTGCCCACCAGTCCTGCCTATTCCTCTACTGCCTAGCTATTGGTTGTTCAGCCTTTTCATTAGACCAATCAGGTGCCTTAGACAGGCAAGGTGAAACAACAACACATCTTTACATAGTTAAACAAATGCAGCATAAACAAATGTAACACACCTTTACACAGTTAAAGTAACATTCCACAGCATAAACAAATGTAACATGTCTTTGCCGAGTTAAAGTAATATTCCACATTATGGGGTCATTCAGAGATTCACCAGTCTGACCATTAATACATTTTAACAAAGAAGAGACATTTATTTAAATACTACATCCAAGACTCTTGATTGGATTCCTGAATGCAACACTCAGCCGCCTCAGTCAGAGGTTTATAAAGGTAAAGAATACAAAGTTACAATTTGTTCTCTTGCAAGCAGAAGGTCCTCTGTGGCAACAGAAGCTTGTTTACAGAAGCAGAAACAGCCATAAAGAAATTAACCGTTAACATTTGGAGGTCTACTTTTGCTTTGAAGAACTCTTAAGCAGAGATTTAAAACTTTTAAACATAAAGTTAGCTGTAGATGTAACCATCTTGTTAAATAAGAAACACAGAGCCAATTGCAAAGTTAAAAGCCCAAGAGGTCAGAGCAAAAGCTAAGAGCTAAAAACTTTACCGTTCACTGCCACTGCTGTCCTCCTCAGCAAGAGACCTACTTCCTGTGTGTCTACCTTTCTTATAGACTTTCTGTTCTGCCTTCTCATTGGTTGTAAACCCAACCACATGACCTCCTCGTCACTGCCCGTCTATACAGACCTCCAGATCTTCTATGGTTGGTATTGAGATTAAAGGCGTGTGTCTCCATGCTGGCTGTATCCTTGAACACACAGAGATCTGCCTAGCTCTGCCTCCCAAGTGCTGAGATTAAAAGCGTGCACCACCACCGCCCAGCTTCTGTTATGGCTTGCTATTAGCTCTGATCCCCAGGCAACTTTATTTATTAACATACAAATAAAATCACATTTCAGTACAAATAAAATATCACCATAGTTAGCCATCAACATGACATTAGCCACCACACCATCGTCTTCTATTGATAAGAAAGCTGAGGCCTGCCTTAATACATGGGGAGGTGCTTAGTCTCACTGCAACTTGATAGGCCATGTTTGGTTGATATCCATGGGAGGCCTGCCCTTCCCTGAACAGAAACAGAGGAGGAGTAGATTTGGGGATGGGAACAGAGTGGGGGTTGGGTGAGGGACTGGGAGGAAAAGAGGGAGGTGAAAATGCAGCTGGGATTTTAAATAAATAAGTGAATAAATAAATAAATGAATGAATAAATACATAAAATTTAAAAGGAAGGAACAAAGCTGAAGCTGTGCAGTTAGAGTTACACACCCGAGTCTCCCAGTCCATCAGACAGTCGGGTTCAGTCAGGCAGATCTGGCTCCAGGCCAGTTCCCCTCACCATTCATCATTCTCACATTAACATCTGAGGCTTATGTTGTGAACTTCAGTTGTTTTGGGTGATACTGCGAATTGAGCCTAGGGTTTCATGCATGCCAAGCAAGCCCTCTACCCACTGAGTTAAATGCCTATTCACGGATATCTAGAAACCATGCAAACTAAAGTGCCCAGCATAAAACATTAAACCAGTTTGCTCACTTCACAAACATGCTTGCTGTCCTTTGATAATGGACCAACAACTGTATTCTGAGGTATTCCATTCAAAGACACCCCCCCTCCTTCAGCTAAAAGCTGTTCAAGTTCTTGATGACGTTCTTAGACACTCCTCAGTCAATGTAATTGCCACTGTAAATGTAGCCATGTTCCTCTAGGTAAGGTGCTTTTTCTGAAATATATCAAACCAAAATTTACCAAATGCTGAGATGAGTTCCAGTGGCAGGGTAAGGTCTATATGTTTATCTCTATATATTATCTAATAGGATAATTAATTTTTGTGTTTACTCCTTAAGCCATTCTAAGATACCTGATAGATGCTTCCCTTTGATTTGGAAATGGACACCCTTAAAATTTGTTCTTTGCATTTAAATAACAAGTGTGGTACTCAGCCTTTTATTTTATTTATTTATTTGTTTGTTTATTTTTAGACAAGGTTTTACTATGTAGCCCTGGCTGGCCTGGAATACCCTACATAGATCAGGCTGACTTCAGACTCAGAGATCTACCAGCCTCTGCCTCCTAAGTGCTGGGATTTAAGATGTGAACCACCATTTCACTAATTGGTCTTAATAAAAACCCAGAGTCAGATATTGGGGTAAATGCTGAAAGATCAGAGAAGTAAAGGAGCAACCAAAGTCATCTCTTATCTCAGTGAAATCTTAGACCAAAAAGGGGCTGAAATCTTGTCTCCACCTGCCTTACATTCCTCTCTCTGCCCAGCCATATTGCTTCCTGTTTCCTGCCTATACAGATCATCAGACCTCAATGGTTATCTAATGGCTAGTTCCACCCTCTGATCTTCAGGCAAGCTTTATTTGTTAGAGCACAAACAAAATATCACTACACTTCCCCTTTTCAGTCTAAAATAACAAATGAAGTTCATAACTAATATAAGAAAAACTATATACAATAAATACAATAACTATATATAGTATATACAGGCAATAAATACATCAACAATGTCTAGTTCATAAACATTTGACAAATTCAGAGAAGACACTCCATTATCTATCCTATTTTGGTGAGTCCAAAAGGTTGTACCTAATTCACTTTTTATTCTAACTTGCATTACTAAAACTATCTTTTAATGACTCTCAAACCTATACACTTTACACCTCTTTAGTGAATTTCTTTTCTGAATCTGGTAACAAGGAAAACCATAACTATAGCTATAAAGTCTTCAACTCCATCAGAGACTCGAGACGGAAATAATATTACCTGAGTAAGCAGGAAGTGCAAGCAAGCGACTTCCAAAATATGTGAGAAATGACAGAAACAGCTGACTGCCTGGACAGTCACCCAAGGTTCCTCTTCAATGTTGGGGCATCCATCTTTGGCCTACCAGCCTAGCATACCTGACAGATTTTTTGTGAAGCAGGATATTCTGAAGGACTATCATACCGTGTCTTGGCAAGGTTTGACATCCTTTCTTTTGTATCCTACTTGTCTATTTTGGACAGCATGCTGTCAGCAGTTGAGGCAAGAGCACTTTCTTGCCCAGTGGCTAACTTTTGCCACAAAGAAAGTAAACTCTATATGGAGTTTCTTTGATGCCCATCATCTTCTC
>CABHPQ010105646.1:0-12066 GCA_902168405.1 Peromyscus aztecus
CCAAAAAAAAAAAAAAAAAAAAAGAGTTGTTGATCTAGAGAGGGGTCACCTAACAGGTGAAAACCGGGCTTGTGTGGTGCTGGGGTGTAATGTCAGTAAGCAACAGTATCTGCAAATGCCTAAGATATCTTCCTTTTTGCACATAAAAAGGCCAGTGTTTCGAAAGAATGAGTGTTGTAGAGATGGAGTGCCTGGCCTAGTCTTCTGTTGCTTCTTCCTTAATCCAATGTCTACTAACACTCAGAAGAGGGTTGAAGTTGTGGATGCCATCTTGATATATTTTCAGTCTAGGGACCATATTTTACTGGGGTTTCCCTCCATCTCTAAGGTAGCAAGAAGGAAAGATGGCTGCAACCATGTTGTAAGCCTCCCCCTACTAATAATCAGAAAGGACGCAAGCTGGCCACTGAGATGGGAGCTCTGGGGCTCTGGATTCCAGATACCGTTTCCACAACTGCTGTTTGAGATGCTTACACCACTAAACTACACAGATGGTGTACTGAGCGCAGGCTTGCAGGAACCCGGGATTAGAACCGTTTCCTGTATGACAGCTATGTATATGGTTCTCTGACTTTCTAGTTTAGGAAGTAGCCAAGAAAAGTCTCCCCTGGATTTCTAACAGGAACAGTTTGAACATCAATAAATCTAAAATGACCTAAAAAGTACATTTTGTTTATGAATAGCAAAGGAGAAATAAGGAACAATGAAGGCCATCTCATGTGGACATACACAGAAACTTCCAGAACCCTTGAATGAGAACAACCATTTGGGTTTCAGTGACATTCAGTACTTCTGGAATCATCAAGAGAAAAGAAGGTATCTAAAGACCTTCAAAATGGAAGTTTGCAAAACAAACCTCACTCCAGGTTAAAAGAAGCTACAAGAATGGTATATATGCAGATAAAAGGTTTCAGGGATCAACCATTGTAGACGTGCTAACACATCACAGAACTGTGGAGGCAAGCATACCACACTTCACCTCCAGGCACAGCTACCACAGGTGCTGAACTCTCTCAGTTCCATAACATAGCAGCAAGGTGGGACACCCCATCCGCCTTCCATGAGTCACTGAGGCTTCTGAGAAAGGTTTAGGCTTCACAAACGAGTCCTTTGTCTTGATTCATTGCTTCTGATCAGCAGCCCCGTTCCTCAGGCTACGTCAACTGTTACTGGATTCTGTGGGTTGTGACCCTCCACAGGAGGCTCTTCCTCTAGACCCCCCTGTGTACCCCCTTCCTCTAGGACCAGGTCACGTACACTGTGCTTGGCAGAATACCCCATCTCTTCTCATCAACAGCAGTTCACTGAAGTTTCTCAAATCTGAGTATTGTCTGTCCTTGACCAGTAGAGCCCATAGAACCCCTCAGGGGATCTTGTCCCCAGGAAGCCCGAGGCCTCATGGAGCATGAAGTATGGAGGAGCTGATCCAGGTGCACGCCCTTGACAATGTCAGCTAACGCTTGGGCACGTGTATATATAAATATCTACCGAAAATGAACATCTACTGTCTAGTATTTTTCACACAGTCTGACTAAGAAGCAAAGATTTCCCTGAGAAAACCATACTCATTGGGTCTGAAGAATCAGCAGTCAGGTATTAGTGTCTTCTCCATGAGGGTATTCTACTCATGTGCACACACAGACACACATACACACACACACACACACACACACACACACACAAGTGTAAGTTACTCTTTATCTTGTGATGGGTGAAACATTAGCCTGGGGTAGTTAGTTCTGAATTCCAGGAACCTGTGAATGCTGCCTCGTGTGGTCAGTATGATTGCATTAGTGATCATAGAGTCTAGATATGGAAGTTTACCTAGTGAGCCCCAAACAGCATCAGAAAGCATCCTTGCAAATGGAAGGTGAGCTGTGTGTGATTTTAGGTGGCTGTCATGTGACTCTGCAATTGGAGGTTGGAGGGATGTGTTGTGACATCAGGAAATGCATCACAAACCATCAGGCAAACCCGCTTCCCCTGTGCAGCCTTCAGAAGTCAGCTCTCACTCCAGTGGGCTGCAGTGGGATGGCCTTGGGCTTCTGACCTCCTGTTCTAAGGACATTAACTCCCTCAGGCCTGTTGCTTTGGGGTTATTCTGGAAGGCAATTTCCGAAGAAGCCTCAGCTCAGCTTCCAGATTCAGCTGATAGGTCTTGCTGCTCAATTTCGCCCCTCTCTGCTTTGGGCTAACAGTTGGACTCCAGCGGCTGGTCTTGCTCTGTTGTGCGGAGGAACACAGGCCTTCCCCTGGGGCAAGGCATTTTTGGGGAGTGAGATGATTATTTGTGATGAGATGAGTTATTTGGATTACCATTGGATCCCTCATTGTAGTAAAGATATTCCATAAGAGCCACAGTCTAATTGTTTTTCTCAGAAAATCCTCTTTCAGGGCTTAAAAGCACCCCTGCACCCAAGTGTGGTCCTCAGGACTTGGAGAGGCAGATCAGCTGTGGGACTTTTCTTCCTCCAAAGTGTTTTCCCTAAGCCCCTGGTCAGGAATCACTCTGTGGGAGTGGATGGCTCATTTGTTGATGAGCAGGCCTCTCCCTCCCTGTTGTTCTGGTGGGAGCATTGTGTTCAAGCAGACTTCAAGCTTTCAACTGAGTGTGCTGTGTTACTCCCTCCTGTGCTTAAGGATCTGCCAGGAGGGAGGGATCTGTGGGACTCAGAGAGCTGTTAGCACACGCTTCTCAGCCCAGATCCTATGCATGTCACTTACTCCAGGGTTCATGGACTGAACAAACAACGTGAAAGCAATTCCCTTCACTTTGCACGAACTGCTACTTTATTGTTTTTCAGATTAAAACATTTAGAAATTCTATTAAAATGGTCATTGCTCTTTGTATCATTATTGTTACCACCCAGTGTTACTCAATCATTAGTTAACAAATGTCTGGATGGTGTTTGCTGTATGTTAGGGCATGCTGGGAATTCAGCAATCAACAAGGCAGGGCTATTGTCTTCATGTAGCTCCATGAATTCTGTATCAATCAAACAACCCGAGGAAGAGCACACACAGACAGAAATCCCCATAGTGGTAAGTGTTAAGAAGGGGGTGGGGTGAAGGGCTAGCATGAGGCGATTAGAGAGAAGCGCTGAAAAGAATTGGAGGTGATTTGGATTCAGGGACGACTTGGCTTCTTGGAGATGAAAATGAAGAAGCCAGCCCTACAAAGACCCCGGGCAGCAGTCTTTCCCAGTGTTGGAGTCTGCAGGAGCAAAGGCACAGAGGACCAAGGAGCTGAGGTAAGGAAGAACAAGGAACTGTGTGGTTGGACCAAGGAAGAGATGGATGGAGAGGCCACTTACTGACCAGCCGGGGCCTCACAGGCCTCTGCAAAGAGAACGGCTTCTCCTTCAAATTTGAGGGTTGCTGTGGCTCTGAATTAGTGTTTGACGTTATTGTACAGTCCACTGCACTGAGAACTGAGTTAGTGTGGGAGAGAGGGTCAAGTGTACCAACCAGGTGTCAACCCTGGGGTGAGCTACGGAGCTCAGACTCCATTTCTGGAAAACTTCCATGCCTCTGAGCTCTTTATTGATGGTTGCTGAGACTCTGGTGTTTCATTAAGTATTCCACTTAATAACATTTTTCTTTCTTTCTTTTTTTTTAGATACAGCCTCATCTTTTAGCTTACATAGGGGGAGTATTATATTTTTGAAGTTTTCTTTTTTCCTAATTGTCTTTATTGCTAACTAGCATGCTTTATTTTATTGGCCACTATATTTTAGGGTGTGTACTGAATAATTTTATGTCAACTTGACACAAGCTAGAGTGATCTGAGGGGAGGGAGCCCTAATCTGGAGAATTGACAAGACTGGACTGCAGTCAAGCTATAGAGCATTTTCTTAATTAGTAATGGACGGGGGAGGGCCCAGTCCATTGTGGGTGGTGCCACCCCTGGGCTGATGGTCCTGGGTTCTATAAGAAAGCAGGCTGAACAAGCCATGAGGAACAAGCCAGTAAACAGCACCCTCCATGGCCTTTGTATCAGCTCCTGCCTCCAGCTTCCCACTCTGTTTGAGTTCCTGTCCTAACTTCCTTCAGTGATGAGCTAAGGATGAGGAAGCATAAGCCAAACAAAGCCCTTCCTCCCCAGCTTGGCTTTGGTCATGGTGTTCAACACAACAATAGTAACCCAAACAAAGACAGGCTGAATGGTTACAAGCCAGATTGCCTAGTTAGAATAATAGCTTCTTTGCTTACAATGTGACTTTAGGCAAGTTCCTTATGACAGTTGCTTCCTCCTTCTTAATGGGGATGATAACAACATGAATTTCTGCAGACATGGTGGCCCAGTCCTGTTAGCCCAGCATTCTGAAGGCTAAGGCAGGAGGATTGTGAGTTAGAAGCCGACCTGTACTACACAGTGAGTCTCAAACAAGCCAATAGGCAGACGAATACCTGGCTACTCAGTAGTTTTAGCCTGAGTGGTATTTGTGAGGACTGATTGTGTAAATACTCGTACAGTCCTTAGCACAGTGTCTGGCCCCAGGTGTGCACAGTGAGTGCAGTTTTGCTCATCTTTTCTATTTGTTTGTTCTTTTATCTGTCTGTGGCCGTACATGCATTTCTCAAATGCTGGGACCTCTTGATCTTTGCTCAAGTTTAAGAAAGGGCATCGTGAGGTTATCTTGGAGGCAGCTGCACTGGGAGTGTGGCTCTAGGGTCCTCAGCTGGGCTGCATTCTTCCAGGGTGACATCCTCCTTCTGTGCTGTCACCTGCGCTGGCCAAATGCACAGGGGAGGCACTCTACTTGCCTCTGCTTGCTCAGCCTTTAGCTCAAGAGCTTTCATGTAACTCCCCTGTTTTACAGTGGTACTCCCTCCGTCAAACATGTTTTGTGTCTCAGATGGAGAATCCTTTGACTTAATCCTTTCCCCAAACCAGCCTTCTAGTTTTCTCACCAGGCCAGAACAGGCGTCCGGCTCATTAGAGATGGAGGATCTGGAATCAATAACTTTTTAACAGGCTCTTCCCATCTTCCAGTTCTCAGCTTCATCTCTGGTATTACTTCCAAGGATCAGGACTTAACAGATGTGTGGAACTTGGAGGATTCCATGGTGCAAACACAACTTCTCATCTGTCTACACTGAGGGTCGAGTTGTAGCTTTCTTGGACAGTCAAGCATGTTTGGTTTCCAACTTGCAAACTTTTATTGCCAATTTTCCTCTCTTGGTTCCTTTGTTAAAAAGTCCCAGAACCGTTATTCTCATGGGTTTAGAAAGGATCAGACACATATACCAATGTGTCAGGTCTAACTGGGGGGACAGACTTTTATTACATATACATATTGGAGGCCTGAAGTCCAGAGTAGCCACATTGATGGCTGGAGACAACATAGAGAAGAGATAAGTTTCTTTGATTTGTGGCCAAACATCTTCTCAAAACTTTTCCCTTAGCATGGGAGCTCTGATGTAATACCATTGGTCATATTTTCTTCATGACCTCACTCTTGCCTCCAGAAGAGGCCCCAGAGTCCCAGAAACTCATGAGACTGTGACTTCCCCCTCCCCCGCCCCGTCCTCAGCTGTGAAGCTGCTGGCTGAACTTGCAGAAGAACAAAATGTCTTGTAGTAGTTAATCCCTGCTGGGGGCTCTTCATTTTAATAAGTTAGTTTTCATGAATAGAGACAATTTCTCATGATTCTGGAGTAATGTGATGGATATTCCACTCAAGCAAAGCATGAACCACTGCTGGTTAACTGCAGGAATTGGTTCTCCAATGGCTCTGAACTCCACTTCAGCAGCTGATGCTGAGACACCAGAGTCCACCTTGCTTACTGGGCTATGTGGATACTCTTACTTATTTAACACTTGAGTTAAAAAGCATTTCTACTGCTATCCATGTGGCTGGAACTTGAGCAGGCCAAGGGTGACAAGGGAATGAAGAAATGACAGACACACATTCAGAAAAGCTGGGGTCAGGTGTCATGTGCTCTGATGGAGCTGCACCAATGACCCAGAGCCTCAGCACTTTAGTTATGCACAGTACAGGGGGACGAGTTGGCTAGCCTCCGTGGGAGGAGCTTTAGGTGGGCAGCATCAGGCTGTAAGCATCAGGAGGAGGAGGCTGTGGTTGCTAAATTTTGCACACATTATCAGCATTTGTTCTTGGACCACACAAAGGCTTTGCCATCCCTCTGAACCTGACCTGAGGGGAAGGGCTTTGGCAATCCCTCAGGACTTTGAGGCCTTGGTCCTTGACTTGGCAGTGCCAATGCCAAACAATGCATATTCACTCAGGACTTCATCCACTCCTTACACATTAAGACTTCCAGGATTCCCACACATTTCTATGGGAACTTTCAGACCCACACACATATTATACAACCAGAAAGAGACCTTAACAACTACTTAATCTAAAAGCCCTATTTTCTAGGAAAAGGGGGGTTGAACCTGGGAATTTGCTTAAGGTTGCACAAACAATTATGGTTTGGTTTGTTTGTTTGTTTGTTTTGTTTTAAATTATGGCCTTTCACACAGGATTTCTAGAGTTCAAAGACATCAAGTCACACATTCTTTCCAAACATGTTTACAGCAGCAGTGCGCTAAGCACTGGGGACCCTGGGATGAACAATCACACAAAGCTTTGACGTCACAGAGTTTACATTCTGGTTCAGATAGGAGACTGCTCTTTCTAAGTACACATTTAAATAAAAGAATGAGTGTTTATATATGACTTCTACTATAACTAAAGGAGGAAACAGACGAAATGCATATATACATGCTCACGTGTGTAAATATACACCCATGCATGCTGTAGAACATGAGGAAAGACAGCAAGGACTGAACAGCATGGAATGATGGCTTTTTAAATTATTAGTTGAGAACGTTCTCTCTGAAGAGGTGACATGTGAACAGACATCTTAATTTGAAAGTGAAACTGCTCATATCTGGACTAAAAAAAAAATCCATGGTGAAGAGACAGCAAAGAAGCCCCGAAATGAGAGAGCGGAAGGCCAGAGATGGTGGGGACTGAACAGGAAGGAGCAGCGGAGACGTCGGGCGAAGAACAGATGTCACCAAACCCTGACGGCCACTGAAGGGTTTCAAATGCTATTCTCGGTGTTTTACAAGTCAGTGGGACATTTTTGAGTAAAAGAGTGACCAAAGCCAGCTACCTTTAAAAGTGTTCCCTCCTCCATAGTGTATAGAATGGACTATAATAGGCAAGGATAAAAGATAGACCTATTATGAGAGTAGATGATTATGTGAAGATAATAAATATTTTAACAATAGGAAGACATCATTATGAACAAATTTTTGCCGATATATCCTAAAAGGCTAAATGTCCACCAACTACAAAACACACATTCAAGTGACTTACCCAAGCATACTATGTGCTGGCCCACAAAACAAAGTTTAATACGTTTTAAAGAGCTGAAATGACCCAGAATATATTCTCTGAAAAATGTGATTAAATTACAAATGAATATCAATATTAAAATAATTCTCCAAAGTTTGGAGATTGAACAAGACATTTAAAAATGACCCAGAGATAACACCATGGAAAAAGGACAGAAAGATTGGAAGGGTTGGAGGATGGGGAGGAGTCCCAGGAAACTCTGTCTTCTGGATGTTACGCTGTCAATGTGATCACAGCACACAGCAACTGTGCCTGCCCCACAGCACAGGAAGGCAAAAGAGGTGATATCTGGAAGAAGAAAGGGTCTTTATGAGTGGGATACAGTGTGTACATGGTGTACTGCATGCATGTACAAAATCATCAAAAATTATTATAAAAACAAACAAAAAAATGAACCAGTAAAAAATTACAATGGAAATTAAAAAATATTTTGAACCAGATGATAATGAAAGAATACATCAGTATATTGTGGTGAGCAACAGAAGCATTTCTTATAGTTTTAAATGATTAATTTGAAAGGATTTAAAACTGATAACATCAGTTTCTACAAAGATGCTAGAAACCAAAGAGAAAACTAAATCCAAATAATACAGCAAAGAATGGAAGTAAAAGAAGTGAAAATAGATAAAAAAGGACAAAATCAAATTAAAAGACTGCTTTTTTAAAAGATTAAAAAATTAAGATGCTAAAAATTTCTTAGCAAAGCAAATCAATAAAAAGTAGGGAAAAAACAAACAAAACACAACAACAACCAAACCCCACAACCATGCAGTTCCAGGGTGAGATAGGAGACTTCAGGAAGGACCCTACGTAGATTCTACACATTAAAAAATGTAAAAGGTGCTAATATGAACATTATTATGCTAACCAAAATATGTAATTCAGATAAATGAACAAATTTCTGGATAGATAAAACTCATCAAAAGTCACTCAAATGAAAATGGGAAAAAATCTTAATAATTTCACATCATTTAAAAGTTAAATTTGCAATAAAAATTCCTGTTCTCTCTTAATATTTTCCCACCAAAAACAACAACAGCAGCAGCTGTGGTGGTCCCCAAACTCAAGTCCAATACTTTATAAGACACCAGTCTGGAGGAGATTGTACAGTTGAAGGAAATTACAGGCTAATTAATGCCCCTTGTTAATCCAGATGGAAAATGTAATAAAATTGCAACCTGAAATTTATTTCAGGATTGCAAGGTTGGCACAGAGCTTGCACATCAACCAACTCAGCGCAGTGCATTAACGGAATAAATGATAAAATCTTATGATCATCTAAATAAAACATAAGTTATCGATTCCAAGTTTGAGAAATTGCTGACAGAAGAAAGTGTCCCCCACCTGTGGAAGGGCATCTACATGAACACCCTTTCTTCTTAGACCAGGGTCATGACCTGGTCACCTGCTCCGGCTTGTTCTACTCAATACTGCTACAAACTCCACTGGCTTGAGTCAGGACAATTTTACAAAAGGCATTAAGATTAGGGGAAAGAAACGCTATCATTTATACGACGAAGTGAGTTTTGTGTGTAGAAGTCTCAAGTAACCTATAAGCAGCCTATTAGAGTTCGAGATTTGGTTTAGTGAGTCTGCAGATCATTAGTCAATCTGAACATAAAGTCAGTTACTTAAGTATATATCAGCTAAAGCACCTAGAAAGTGAATATTTAAGTACTACTGTCTATACCAGCATTGAGTTTTATCAAACACTTAGGAAGAAAAGTTGTGTACCTAGCTACACTTATAACTACAAAATCAATGGAATGATAACAATTCTCCCAACAAAGAAAACTGCAGGAATAGAGGGATTTGCTGCTGACATTTACTAGATCAAGATACCAATGCTCCTGAAACCCATCCATAAAATGAAAAGAAAGAAATGCTCTGGGACCCATTCTCCAAAGCCAGTATTGCCCAAACCAGACAATGATTTGATATGATCAGAAAATATAGACTGGTTTTCTCTATGAACATAAGTGCAAAAATTATCTACAAAAACTTTGCAAACTAAATTTAACAATACATTTAAAAAATCGAACCCCATGAACAGGTTGGTTTCATTCCAGGATGAATGACTGTTCCAATAAGTGCAAATCAATAGATATAAAACAGCAATAAGTCAAACCAACGATGAAAGTTACAGGATCTGCTTGACAGAAGCAGAAAAGTCGTCTGAAGAGACTGAACAAAGTTGTGCCAACCCCTGAAGAAGCTGGCCTTGTGGGGCTGTAATAATTATATTATCTCAACCTAACAAAAGCTGTGTGCAACGACCTTGGAAGCAGCAGCGGGCAGGGGTACAGCCCAGTACACAGCGCTTGTCAACAGCCATCGTGGTGCTGCTGGAAGTGGTGGAACTGAAGGACTCGCTCCAAAGTCAGGAATGAGACCTGGAAAGGCAGACGCCAGACCATTCCCATTAGAAGGTGCAATGGTTCTAGAGGAGACCAAATGAGGCCAGCAGACTCGATAAATGCAGCGTAGGAGGACATGAAATCAACATAAAACATAACAGAAAGAATAAAATGGCTATCAAGAAGGAAAAGGAAATGAAGACATTCATAATAAAAACTGTAAAGCATACACTAGGTGAAAGACAGCTTCTTTAACAAAGGGTGCTGAGGAAACAGGGTATCCACACGTAAAAGAATGAAACTAGGCCCATGGTTTGCAGCTTGCACAAAAATGAATTAAAAGTGTCTCAAAGTCCTAGTTACAATGTCCGAAGTTACAGCTGCAAGGGCGAACACTTCCAAGCAGAAGTAGAGACAAGGCTTTCTGAATAAGATTCCTACAGGGAAGGAAGTAATAGTCGGGGCTGAGTAATTTGACTGTATCAAATTAAAAGGTACATCCAGAGAAACAATTACTGGAGTGGGGAGACAGTCTACAGAATGGGAGGAAATCTCGGTCAGCTATTCAACCAGTGTGGGATTGATACATCAAATACACAAAGAACTTTTCAAAAGAGTACACACTAAAAAAGAAATAACCCAATCAATAAACCAAGAACTGAACTGAACAGACAATTCTTACAGGAATAGAAACTACCAGGAAGTATGTGAATGATAAACATCTGATAGTCCCAATGGCTGTCATCAGGGAAACAAAACAGCAAATGCGGATAAGGATGTGGGAAAAGAGGAATCCTTAATACTCCTTGTGCGAATGTAATGTTGTGCAGTCATGATTAAAATCAGTCTGGAGGCCTCAAAACAACTCAAAATAGTACTGCCATATGAACTGGCTTTACCTTTCCTACTATATTGCCAACAGAATCAAAGTCAGCAGATAATAGAGTTACTTGCCCGTCCACATCTTTCTGTATACTATTTACTAAATAGAACTAGTCTATAGGCCCACCAGTGTATGGACAGACACAGAGAGTGTGAACCAGATACTCAATGAGTGTCATCCAAACACAAAGAAGAACAAAATGTTTGCAGGGCAATGGATGGAACTAACCCAGAAAGATAGTCATCATGTGTTTTCTCTCAGATGTGGAATCCAGGCATCTATGAGTGGGGTCTGGGAGAAGGGGAAGCTATGGAGTGGGAATAGTGGCCTGACTATGACCAAAGTAAGTTGTACATAATAGGAAACCGTCACCGTGAAACAGTGAATCTGTGCAAATACAATGCATACAAAGGAAAACCATGATGACTAGTAAGTATAACAAAAAGTTCTCAGCATCTGAGTTAGCAAAGAAAAGATCAAGGAGATTCCAGTACTCACAAATAGAAATAGTTAAAATGTAATGAAAACATTCCCAAGACTGTGAAGAGCGGTTTTCACATACTGCTAGTAAAAACACAAAATTGAATTTGTCAAATACAAATGGACTAGACATTGTTGATATATTTATTGACTGTATATATTGTATATAGTTATTGTACTTATTGTATATAGTTTTTCTTATATTAGTTATGATCTTCTTTATTTTAAACAAAAAGGGGAAATGTGGTGATATTTTGTGTACTCTCTAACAAATAAAGCTTGCCTGAAGATCAGAGGGCAAAGCCAGCCACTAGTTAACCATAGAGCCAGGCAGTGGTGGCGCACACCTTTAATCCCAGCACTGGGGATCTCATGCCTTTGCTCCCCGTACTTGGGATCACACACCTTTAATCCCAGCACTAGGGAGGTTGAGACAGGAAGTGATATGGCTGGGCAGAGAAAAGGAATATAAGGCGGGAGGAGACAGGAGCTCAGTCCTTTTGGCTGAGGAGTTGGTGAGGTGAGAGGTGGCTGTGGCTTGTTCTTTTGTCTCTCTGATCTTCTAGCATTTACCTTAATAGCTGTCTCTGGGTTTTTATTAAGACCAATTAGGATTCATGCTACATAAAACGGTTCAATGCTTCTCACAAGAGGATGTCTTCTGTGACCCTTCTCTGTAGCTTCCTGTAGTTGTGATCTCCCATAATATACACAGTGTCTCACGTGAGCCCCCAAACAGTTGACACATACCTGCTCTACTTGGTAGCTGTGTTTTTTTTGTTTGTTTGTTTTTGTTTTTGTTTTAATCAACTTGATATAACCTAGAGTCACCAGGGAAGGGGAAACCTCAACTGAAAAAAAATTACCTTGATCAGACTGGCCTGTGGCCATATCTGTGAGGAATTCTCTTGACTAATGATTTATGGGTGGGGGGAGCTGCACACTGTGGGCAGCATCGTCCCTAGGCAGG
>CABHPQ010105652.1:0-24002 GCA_902168405.1 Peromyscus aztecus
ACACACACACACACCCTTTATCAACTCAGCTTTACTTATTGACAAATGTGATACTTCAAAAATGTCTAGCTCCAGAGAAGGCAATGCACTCTTCTGGTCAGTTCCTATAACATCCTCAGGAGAAATGTCTTTCTGCAGTGATGAATACAATATAATAACCAAGTATATACACATAGTACAGGACGATCATTCTTAAATTGGGAACCCCTAGAAATACCTGATTACTTCCTAAAAGGTCTAAGAAATTCAAATATAAGAACCTTCTCAAAAAGAAATCATTTTAACTCCAACCTCCAAGTCTGGCCTTTCTGGAGTGTCATGCTGGACACTGGGCCAAGTGTGACAAGTTATAAGCATTGATCCTTAAATTCCGACCAGAACTCTGGGAGGTAGGTGCCACTATTATCACGGTTGTGAAGAAACTGAGGCATAGAGGAACAAATAACCTTCTGAAAGCCACATAGCTATTAAGTAATCAGAATGATAGGGCTTAGAGTGCTGCTGCAAACTCAGGAAAGGGTTTTCAGATGTATATGGTTATTATTAAAGCCAGGAAGGTAAGAATTGAAGGGGAAAGAGTGCGATCCTGTATGTGTTTCATCCGGTACTCCCCCACGCAAATGGAAAATGCCAAAGGGATCTAGTAGAGAGGCTGCAGCAGTGTTGGTGAGAACATTGTGGTGCCACAGAGCAGGTGAGAACACATTTACACAGTCTTCTCTCAGGTGCTGTCACCTCTTCTTTGCGTTGGTCTTGTTTTTAAGACAGGGTCTCACTGTGTCACCTTGGCTAGCGTGGAACTCCCTGTGTAAACCAGACTGGCCTTGAACTCACTTGCACTTGCCTGTACCTCTGGAGTGACTGTCAACTATTCTTGACAAAACCTCTTAACGTGGGGATTTATCCTAACACCCATCTTTCAGACAAAGGTACCAACAACCAAGAAGTGGCCCCCTATGTATCTTTTTTTTTTTTTTTTTTTTTTTTTTTGTTTTTTTGAGCCGGGGTTTCTCTGTGTAGCTTTGCGCCTCTCCTGGAGCTCACTTGGTAGCCCAGGCTGGCCTCGAACTCACAGAGATCCGCCTGGCTCTGCCTCCCGAGTGCTGGGATTAAAGGCGTGCGCCACCAACGCCCAGCTCCCCCTATGTATCTTAAGCAGGCATTGTGCCTGACTCTAGTCCTAAGGCCCAGAGAGCTGACTCACAACCAACAGATATATTCATCCCACAACAGTTTTTCTCAGCCCTCCATCCTTGGAAGCCCACAGTGAATATACTAACCATATGCCCTGCTCCATCCAGAACAGTCCTGGTTATACTTGGTGTTCTTGAAGGATGTGTAGGCGTGCTCTCTTTCACGTTCCAAAGAATTCCTACTTCGATGAAAATCCCAATGCTAACTTAGTTCTGCACAGTGCCTTCCTAGAGTCTGTACTTGCACAGGGGATGTTAAGAGCTCCACCTTTTCTTCCTTCCAGGAACATTATTGGAGAGTAGGAAGTACAGGTGAGGCTAAATTTAGGACAACACCCGAAGATAAATACCCTAGTTTATTCCACCCACTCTGACCTCCAGGCCCAAGCGACTATGGCAGAAGCACTTATTCTCTAGGTAGAAGGTTCTGGAAGAAGAAACGCAAGAAAGAAGAGAAAAAGCATAACAGACTATATTTCCAAACTCATGAAACACATAGGAGTTCAGATCCTTGCTACAGATGTCCTCTCTATTAATGAAGTGACCCAAATTCCTCAACTTTCAAGCCATTTTCCAAGTCTTGCCAGCACCATCCTAAGAATCAGGGGCAACTTTTCAGAAATGTCCTTTCCATCCATCTGTTCCTTAAGTTGACAATTGTAAAAAGACTAGCGGAAGCAAGCAAGATGGCTTTGCAAGCCCAGTATCAACCTCTGTGGGTGAGAAGAGCAGAGGCTACTTCTAGAGGGCTCTGTGAGCCAATGGGATCCCCACCCCAGAAAGAAAGGGCCAAAATGAGGTTGGAAACAATGGCCCTATGACATCTCATGTTTATCTGAGCAGAAGTTTATTTGACCAGAAGTTTGTATGGCGACCAAGTTCATCCCAGTAACATCATGAGGCATGAGCAGTAACGAGTGAGAACATTTTGCCATACATTGTCAGATTCAAAGTGTCCTGGTCTTGCAAACAGAATTGAGAAAGTTCCCCTTGTCTGTTCATGAGATGGATATAAGAATGCTATTATTTTCCCTTCTCTGTCTCTCTGTCTCTCTGTCTCTCTCTGTCTCTCTCTCTGTCTCTCTCTCTGTCTCTCTGTGTGTGTGTGTGTCTGTCTGTCTGTCTCTCTCTATCTCTGTCTCTGTCTCTCTCTCTCTGTCTCTGTCTCTCTCTCTCTATATATATATATACGTATATATGTATATATATATATATATATATATGTTTGGGGTCAGGAGTAAAATCCAGTTAGGTGTCTATTAGAGAGGCATCATGGTAGACTTTGGAACTAGGCCACAGATATTCCACAATCCATGGAGGTCTCTCATTCTCTACTCAACCCAGTATGGTTGACATGGCAGTAACCGAAGTCTAGAAGACACAATGGAAGTATGCCTGGTTTCTGATGTGTAGGTTGGAATCAACCAACACAATTTCTGTCATATTCATGAGGTGGGAGAAGAGAGTCTTGACTGAGGAAAAATAAGATCACGTGAGAGGTCAAGAATCGGTGTCATTTTTGCAATTAGCCTATTCCTTGGCAGCTGTTGTTCCCTAACTCATACCATCACACACAGCTGGGAATGACAGCCAGGCTTCAATCTTACACCAAACTAGCGTCAGATTTGGAGCTGGCTTTAAGTTACCACATTTCTACCTTAAGATAAACAGACGATATGATGAAACCAGCAGAAAACATCCTTAGGCAAACTTCCTGACACCTGCTCATGGGTAGAAATGTCCCCTCTTCCCCTAATTATCCATGACAGCTGCAAGACTGCTGGAGGGGTGGCAACACCTTGATTTTGAAACTCCCCAAGTTTGCTTCTTCAGACATGGAGTTGCCTCCTTAATTAGTTCTAATTAGATTCGTGGTTCATGTTAGGTCACGACAACCCCAATTTGGGGAATTTAAGAAGGATCCACAAGGCAGTTGCATGGGTGCCTGGGTGATAGCAGCTCTGTCTCCAGCTGAGTCATCAGGTAGCTGCCTGAACTCCAAACATGGGTTGATCTAACAGGAAGGAGAAACTCTGAGCACCCTGCTGACTTTAGGACTCTTGACCGGTATTACCTTCCTTTACTTCTGGGAGAGGGCAGCACAGGTTGACTTTAAAAGAAGTTTCTGATGTCTTTGAGGCACCTATACTTTCTTACGTCAAAGATTTTAATGCCAAACATACACAATTCAGAAAATGTTGAAGACCATCTGGTCAAGTTATACCAGTTTAGAGATGAGACAGATGACTAAGGACCGAGAAGCAAAGCTCTGCACCCAAGGCTATACAGCAAATGGTATCAGAAGTAAGACAAGAACCCAGGTGAAGGTATCACAGTCACCAACCAGACCTCAGTTTTGGTTACTGAGGTAACCCTCCCAGTTAGAGCTGTGTTACCTGAGACAAGAACCTAATCTCACTGATCCACCTGCTTTCAAAAGGCACAGTTTAGTTTTCATGGGGAGTCATTGTGGTGTAAGACAGCACATAGCTTCTACCATCTTCCTGGAACACAGCAGGTGCCCAATAGATGCATAAAGGTAGCGAGGGGGATTAGAAAGAAGCCGGAGCTATGGGTATTTTCTTAGTAAAACCAGACAACATTGGCTCTTCCTAATATCCTTGAGTTCTGCTTGTGAAATGCAAGCTCTACGGGGAGCAGGCATGTGGTTGTTTTGTATTGTAGAGCCTGGAAAAGAGGACAATATCCACCCATGTCATAGGAGTAGTGGATTATGCAAGTACAGCTAGTCCAGTCTTTCTGGGAAAATGAAGAAACTCAAAAGATTTACAGTCGGTGAAACTCTTTCTCCCTCTTTCATTAGATTAGTACTTAAAAAGGGCAGGCAATAGACTTAGAAAGTCCTAGATTGGAGGTCCAGCTCTGTCACCCACAGGGCATGTAGTCTTAAACGTGCTATTTAACTTCTTTGCACCACCATTTTCCACTTATGCAAGGAGAGTGATACAAATATGACTTCTAACAAAGGAGAACAGATGCTTGTTTAACACCCAGGCTGACACAGATTGGGTACCTGTCAACGGGAGCTGCAACACAAAAATTGATACAATCTTGCTTCCTAGGATCCCAAGGTGCAATGAGGTCAGCTTTTCAACCTGGCATCCCTGGGAAGCTCCTCTAAGAAAAGAACCATAGACTCCGCAAACCCTCCCAACCCCCCCTTCCATGTGTATCCACACTACCTCTCAGACACAGAAACCAAGTCCATTACAAATAACCCAATGGTCACAAGTACTTATGAGTCAGGCAGGAAAAGGGAAGGCAATTTAGTGACAATGGGCACTAGTTGGGTGCCTGGGAAATTCTTATATGTCACGTCCCCAACTCTTCAGAGTCAAGGATATCAGAAACCATACTAGTAATGAAGTTTCCCCAGCTGGACTGGCCAGTAAGAAGCAGCCAATGAATTAGTGGTCCTGCTACAGTAACAACTTGTGATCCCCAAGTTTTTGTATTATTCCCTCTCTTTCTCTCAACCATATCCCACTCTCTTTATTATGTGCTCTTTTGTTGTTGTTGTTGTTGTGTAAATTCTGATAGGCAATCACACATAGTCTGTGCAGTAAAGATAGATATCAATCTGCCATCCCATTTACCCTTTCATCCGACCTAAAATGACCCTGGAAAAAAGGCATCTTCATCTCCATTTTTTAAAAAGATGTATTTATTTACTATGTACATAGTGTTCTGCCTGAATGTATGCCTGCGGGCCAGAAGAGGGCACCAGATCTCATTATAGATGGTTGCGAACCACCACGTGGTTGCTGAGAATTGAACTTAGGACCTCTGGAAGAGCAGCCGATGCTCTGAACCTCTGAGCCATCTCCCCAGCCCCCTTCATTTCTATTTTAAATACAAGTAAATCATCTCAGGGAAGGGCAGTAACCTGCCTGGGGTCTCATGGGAATTAGAAGTAGTTGAATAACCTTCAGTCATGAATCAGTCTGAGCTCAGGGCTCCCTCTCCGTTACACCAGGACCCTTTCACTTATATCAGGTTTCCACTCCCCTCATTCCTCAACCTTCTCTTTTGTCAAAGGAAACCACTTAGATTATCCCTTTCGGGTAAACTCTCAGAAAAAAAAAAGATTGTGAAGTCAAAGTCCGTGAATAGCTTTTATAGCTATGGCCTACACTGTGTAAAGGCAAGTCATCCTGTGCCTCAGGCTCAGGGAAGACGCATGAGCTGCAAGTCTATAGATACTGTTAGTGAGGAGATCAGAACTGCAGCCAACCTTCCAGCCCCAACGCCCCCTTCCCAAAGTCCAGGGCTACCTCCAGTGAGAAGTATCCAAAGAATTCCACAGTAGTTCACACCAGTGCCTGAAGCCTCCTAATGATGCTATAACCCTGAAGCCATCCTCAGGCTCATGCATGACAGCTCCCAGGAAAGTAAGAAATGGACATTGGCATGTTGGTAGGAACAAGTCACAGCAGGGAAACAAGGCTCCAGGGAATCAGGTCCTAGATCGAGCATGGTAGACCCAACATCTAGCAAAATATCCACTTAATAGTAAACCCAGTTGTCCTCAAGCAATAAGGCACAGTTATATATAGTCTACACACTAACTATTCTCACAGAAAATCCTGTGCTTCAGATGCTGTTGCTACTGTCTTTACCCACTTTAATTTATCCTATCTTTGGTTTCATTATCTGACAAACGAGGTAAGGATAACAGGTGGTTTGCTGTCACAAAGATGAAATGAAATTACCTATGAAAACTGCTGTTCCTGTGCCCAGTACATCACTAAGGTTAGTAAATATCATTATTACAGTGTTTTACAGTTCACGTTCATTCTTCACACCTACACCAGTCGAGGCAGATCTTAACGGCCTGAGTCTAATCCCAGCTGATGTACAGGAAGGAGGGAGAAAATGATCAAATCTGACTCCACTTTGCTGTCTACTTCCCTGTGCTTCCCATCTGGAGTAGCTAGCTATCTCTGATTGCCATGAACAGTGCTGGGTAAAGGCTAAAAACTCCCCCTCTGCTCCCAAGAGCATGGCAGTCTGCATCACAGGCATAATACTGTATTTATAGATGATCCTAGAGTCAAGTATGTTTTTTCCCCTTTTTTGTTAACACTCTCACAATTGTAAATAAAGGATTTTAGTCCTTCTTATCCCTTATTCCCCTCTCATCTCCAACACTCTCCTGCTGGAACCCTTCTATTTCCTAACAAGTACTCCACCTTCTTTTATGTTTTCCTTCTGTGTGTGACCTACTGAGTTGAATTAGATTTGCTTGCACAAAAGTGAGTGGGAGGTTATTTCCTGGAGCATGAGCAACCCCTCATTGTCTATACCATTGAAGAAAATGGTATCTCTTCCCTTTGCAACAACAACAACAGAAATGCCCATAGTCTCCCAGGGAGGGGTGAGACTTAATAACCCCTCCTCACATTGTGATGATTCTTGTGCAAGTCTTGCGTTATGAACCACAGCTGCAGTGAGTTCACAGGAGTAGTGGTCGTGTCATATCTATAAGAAGCCTTTTTGCCTCACATCTCCCAATCTTCTGGATCTTACATTGTTTCTGCTCCCTCTTCCAAGATTAGAGTCAGCGTTTTTGATGGAGAGACATAGAATCAAAAACATGGTCAAAAGCTGGTTTTCTATAACCTGAGTTTGTCACTTCTTAGCTGGGATTTCAATATCTATGAAGTTCAAGATCCTCATCAATAAAATGAGGACTAATTAGAGCTCACCATATAGGGTGTTGTGAAAGCAAGATAGACATATATGAAAATGTATGTGTGTGGGTGAGTGCATGAAAATCAGCCAATGGCTTTAGGGTTGGTTTTTGTTTTTTTTTTTTTTTTTGAAAAATAATTACTTTCTCAAAATTCTTCTGGAGTCCTATTTTAGCAAACATTCAAAAGATAAAAGTCTCAACAGTCTCGTAAATAGTTACCTTTAAGCACACAGTCACCTCGGGCTCCAGGCATGTCTTGGTCATTACAGGTACCAACTGAGAATGTTGACATGAATGAGATTTGCCCTCAGCTTTCTTCAGAGTCACTGCTGGTGATTGCTGGGGATTGGTGACCATTTCTTCCACACTAGGATGTGTTCAATATTTGCAGTTGACCAGCCTTAGATGAAAATCTTCAATGGCTATATTTAACCCAGACTGTTACAATTCCGGAAGGAGGAAAGTTGCCCATGACCTTGGCTATTCATTACCCTTGGTGACTCTTTCCTGGTGAGCCAGCATCTTTAACCTGTTTCTCTCTCTGGATATCTAAAACAAGGGACACAGAAAGAGCTAAGAAAGAATGGTTTTATACCTGCATAAAGTTCAGGAGAGCTAAACTGGCAGTTCTGCAAGGGCACTGCATAGATAGCAATCACTCTCGTTTCATTCATGAGAAATCCAGGGCACAGAGAGGTTTAAAAACGCAAAACCACAAAATCACAAAGCAAGGACTGTAGAATCACTGCACAGTAGGATTGAGGACCTATGGCCCACTCCCATTCCTCTTGCTGTACCAAGTTTTGTATACTTCTGTTCAAATGGGTCCTTAAAGGCACACTAGGCCCCCTCACAGTGTTTTCTCTGTGACCCAACATGACTCAACAACACCTGCACAACAGCTTCCAATGGTATGCAGAACCTGGGAGCACTACACTGCAAGAACTGTGGTAGTGCTTTCTTGCTCTCACTGGCTTGACACACAGGGCCCACCAGGCTTTAGACTACAGACTGTTGCTGTGGCACTGTTCTGATGAGCAAGAAGGATGGGAAGATTAACTCCTCCTGCTAGGTAACCTGTGACTACTGAAAGGGGGACCACGAGGAGCAAGCACCAAGTTCCTTTCCCAGCATCTACTCAACGAACTATTCCAAGATGCTGCATTCCCATGTGGCCCTTTTGAAGACATTCTGCACAGCCCAGAAATAGTTAGATGTCTAAGTCTTTCCAGGAGGTAGCTTGGCAGATATCATGGGAGGATCAGAATCTACAAACTTAAAAGCATTCATAGGTCAATTCAGAGAAGCCTTATGGGAATAGAGTACAGGCTCTATGTGGCCATTTTTGGTCTTTTAATTATTGTATAGGGCTACATAAGGTCATTTTCTTTTGGTTTTTTGAGAAAGGGTTTCTCTGTATAGTTTTGGTGCCTGTCCTAGATCTCGATCCGTAAACCAGGCTGGCCTTGAACTCACAGAGATCCGACTGGCTCTGCCTCCCGAGTGTTGGGATTAAAGACGCATGCCACCACTGCCCAGCTACATAAGGTCATTTTTATGTGAGCCTATTATACCCTTGGAGAGTATTCCCCCATGTCTCACTACCCTTCTCTCTTTTAACCACTTTCTATATAATGAAATTTGTTTTAGTCATTGTGGTTGTTTTATGTATGTTGCTTTGAGTTTTGGTTTCAGATTTTGTTTTGAGCCATCTTAAATTTTTGAATCTCTGGCTTTTATGCTATCTATTTGTTATGCTTCTCATCTCCCTGACAAAACACTTGACAGAACAAGTTAGGAAGGATTTCTTTGCCTCACTATTTTTCTTGCCCATGAATTTGGGCAGGACATACATGGTGTTGAGAACATGTAGTAGAAGAGAGATGTTCCTTTCGTGATCACCTAGGAAGGAGAGCTCAAGACAGGAGGCATCACTGAATAATATGCCCCCAAGGCCCTGCCTCTAGTGACCTACTGCCTCCAGCTCAGCTCTACTACATAAGTTCCAGAACCACCCAAAACAGTACCATGATCTGGTGAGCAAGCATTCTAATAATGAACTTATGGGTCCATCATACATTCAAAACACAGTAGGTGGAGACTTGTTTATCTTCAAGTCATCCTTCATGTTTATACATCCTACTGGAAGGATCTGTGTAGATTTGTTAGTATAGGTACCTACCTGCCATCATATTTAGGAAAACAGCCCTTAGCCTTCTCAACATCTAAGACTTATCTAGGAGGGTCTCTGACTCAGAGGACCTGGAGGTCCTGAGAAGCAGTTTAATGGAAGCTGGGGGATTTCCACACTTTACTAGACAAGTCAGAGCTGAGCAGGGGGGATGGCATCTACATAAAATTCCATGAGACAAGAGTTTCCACCCTTAAAGTTCCAGAAAAGCCACCACCAGCAGCAATGGGAATCATGTGCCATTTTTAAAGTAGCATCCAGGGAAGAGAGAGATGTGCCCTCATGAAGGTTACCAATGTGGAAACCATGCCAACTAGGCTGAGAGATTTGTGCCCAAAGTGAGGCATCGTCCTGTGGATTCTTAGCTTAGATGCCAGCAAGACTTGAAGGGTGGGGAGTTCATGCAGAAATTTGATTATAAGCAATGTTCTGGTGTTTAGTAATCACAGATTGGTGAGACGAGGGACAGATTAGATATCCATGGTTCAAGAAGAGCATGGAGAACATAACGTAATTGTTGCTTCATAGCTCATCAGTAGATGAAATTCATGCATAAAAATTAGAGGTCAGTAGAAGGAGAGAGCAGCCCATGTTCTTAAAGAGATGTGGTATCTCAGATATTCAACCAGATTACCTATAAATTATAGTCTTCTATGGTAAGTTCTCTTAACCTGGAATAAAAAAATTAACACCAAAAGAAGGGGATGGGGTCATAGCTCCATGGTTAAGAACACATACTGTTCTTGCAGAGGACTCAAATTCCATTCCTAGCACATTTGGTGACATTGGGTAGTTCACAATGGCATGTAACTCCAGCTCCAGAGGATCCAGTGACCTTTTCTGGCTTGTACATATCAATACACAAAAAGGCCAAAGTATAACCCACCATCTTCCAGCATCCTAGTAATATCCTAACACCTTTGCTTGGCTCTGGTTAGTCACATTTATGAACCAATCAGCATGGCCACTGTTCTATGTCATGAAACCCAGACACATATGAACTATATGAGTGTTCAGTCACACAAACACCACAAAGAACAGGGAGGAGGAAGAGACAGGAGCCAAGCAAAAGTTAGAGGTTCTTACAGGAAGAAGGGACAGATGCCGAGGAGACAGAACATAAGCATCCACTATCCAAAACAAATAACCCTAGGTCACTTAGTTGGCCTTCCTGAGAAAAGTTCCTCACAGACACAGAGATGATGACAAAGTAAACCTTGAATGTTTTTCTAGTGCAATTTGGAAAAGAGAACATAGAAAAAGCCAGGACAGTGCTTGGCAAGAAGCTGAAATCAGGTGTGATGTGAGAAGTCATTTCTTTTGCTTAGATTTAGTTTCCTTTTTTATTATACAGAGATTTAGTCTCCATTATAGAAACTTGTCAGTAACGTCTTTATTGGGACACAAAGGTGCCTTCTTCAGAACACAGCAAGTATATTATCCCCTGCCATGCACAGAGCATCCACAGTAGCAATGTTCTTTAGCATGCACAGTGAATGAGGGCAGAGAGGGAGGCTCGGGGAATTTCCACAGGCCTTGAAGAGCAGTCCAAGTTATAAAAAGAATGTCCGTGTTTAAAAATTAAATGTTTGGTTTAAATATTTAAATGTTCCATTTTTTCCCCCTGCCTGGTTGTTAATTCAGTATTAAAACAGACGACGACTTGATTTACGACCCCTGACATTGGCCTCCAGGGCTTCCTGAGCATGAGCTCTGGATTCTTCCTTCAGAGTCATAATCATTTTATTGGTTCCCCATTTGCTCAGCATCTACTCTCATGGGAACAGACACTGTCTTCTCGCTGGGATAAACGCTTCACACTTGTCATCCTACATCCCCTGTACATGTGCTGGGCAGTGAACCCCCAATCCCTCACTTTAAAATAAGGCTCAGAGAGATCAAGTTGATTTCTTCAAGATCATTCCACCAACCTATGAGAGATATTGGATAGGGGTACTAATCTGGGTCTGCCTGGTGTGTAAATTTGCATCATTTAATCTGTGTTACACTGACAAGCCAGGAAATCAGATATCAACCCTGTCAGAAACTGGGACAGTACCATTGCTGGGCTACCCCTTCGGTCTCCTTGCCAGCTGCTCTAGGGAATTTATAGAAATCTGATCAGGGTCCAACACAGTGCAGGAAAAAATGAGGTATTACAAGATTAAAATGAATCTTTGCAACAGATCAAGCAAGGCATGGAAGGCATTTTGAAGTAGCACTTAAAGACGTATCATCAGCAATGTAGTGAGATATTCATTGTTTGCAAAATTTACAATCACTCTAATAAATGCAAGAAGTGACATCCATCAGCGGGAGTGTGGGGTCTTGCAAGAATAAGCTCTAGGGAATTAGCCAAGGAAGAAGTCATGCATGCAGCTGTTGCTCACAGGATGTGCCCTTTCTGGTCAATCTTGGCCTTCATGGAGATAAATCTCTGCTAAGATCAGAGTTTTGAGTGTGAGAGAAAAGGACCTAAGAATCCTTCTTAGCTGTCTGTTGAATAGAGGGTAAAATTAGGACTAAAGAATAAAGGAAGTGGCCCAGGGCCACACAGCAATTTAGTAGTTAACAGAGAACTCTAACCCACAGCTAGGACTGGTGCCTCCCTGGGAAGCCCCTGCTATCAGCTTCTGGAACCTGAACTTATTGCAGATGCCTTACACAAATTTCATTAGCTTGAGGGCTGAACATCCCGCAAAGACCAACATGCTAAAGGCTTGGTCCTCAGGTGACATTATTGGAGAGTAAGAGAACCTTTAGGAAATGGAGCTTATCCTGAAACTCTTGGGTCATTGGGGAATTACCTTTGAAGAGGATTGTGAGACCATATTCTCTTCTCTTTCACTCACTGTTCCCTGACATAAGGCAAATAATTTGCTCTGGCAAACACTCCCTATCTTTACCATCCTGCACTTCCACCGCAGAATTAAAAGCAATAGGTCAGACAACTACGGAAGGGAACCTCCAAAACCATGAGCCAAAATAAATATTTTCTCTTTATAATTGTCTCAAATAGTTTGCTGTCATTCAAACTAACATAGCTCCTATACTTGAAGTTCTTCCATTTGTGTGTGTGTTTCTAAGCTACTCACAAACATAAAAAGGTCTCTATTAAAATATGATTCATACAACACAATCAATGAATAACATTAGGATGCCATAAAAGGACATAAGAGTGGGTGATAGGTATAGTCTAACATTTACCTTGGGAAAGGGCGGTCCATAGGCCACACTTGAGTAGTTTCAGGAGCTCTACAAACCCAAGGAGTCAGTGTCTGCCTACTAGTCATGATAGCTATAGAGAAAATAAAAGGAGGGCCATAAGACTTTACAGAAGGGCAAAAGGTTCCAGCATAAATTCCCACGAGAATATTCATCAAGGGATGACCCACACCCCACACCTATGCACACACATTCACATTACTGAAACACTGGCACTAAGGTGATTATACTCCAGCCTAAATTAAAGTCTTCAAGGAAACATTTCTCAGCCTCTGTTTGTGACTGTAGATGTGACTAGACACTTTATGTTCCTGCCAATTCAACTTCCCCACCAGGATGGTCTCTAATCTGGATTCATGAGCTGAAATAAACCTTTTCCTCCCTAACTTGCTTTTGTTAGGATATTGTATCACAGCAACAGGAAAAAACCCAAGACAACATGTAGCCCATTGATATGTACAAATACTAATCAATCTGAAACAAACTTTTTAATTTTTTTTTAATTTAAAAGGATGGATAAGTAAAATCAGCCAAGCCTTAAGTGGATGACATAAATTATCCAATGGTAGAGCTAAATGGAAGAAGAATCAGGTCAAAATTCAGGCCATTTACCTTACATTCTGTTTCCTTGGAGGAATGTCACCACCTTGTTCCTCACCCCGCTGACTTTTCTGAACCACCGAACAGGATCACAGATTCCTGCATGTGGGTTCTTTATAAGAATGATGAGAGCTTTAAGACTTACAGTCTCACCTGTATGCCTATAAAACAATGAAACCATGTATATTTTCTTCTCTGTTGGGCATTTACCTGTTTAATGTGTTTACTCAATCAATAAGACTATAGTTCTGAGGATGGAGTCCTATTGACCTGCAGTAGGCACTGAGGTATATTTTCAGTGCTTGAACAAAAGCCCTCCCTATCTCTTTCTAGCTAATGACCCTCTGGCTTGGAAATGTTACAGCACACCCCAAGGAGGGTCCCACACTTCCTGAGGGTACATCTCTCTCTGTGCTGTCCATTCTAAGCACATTGACAGCCACACTGCCCTTCTGCCAGCTGGGCTGATAGAACAAAGAGTTGTGTTTCCCTAGCCTGCCCTTCTGTTCAGAGACATAAAATCCTTCTTGAATCTGCTGCCTTGAAACTAGAAGACATCTGCTAGTCCATGATGCCAAGACCACAACCCGTTCTCCAGGCATCTTCTTCATGGAACAACAAGTTCTTGGTTTTCCCACTGCAGAAGGCGACTGTCACCACTTCAGCTTGTTCCCAGTGTAAATTTCTTGCTCCCAAACTTTCAATTTTAGATCCTCATAGTGTCTCCTTGTCCCTATCTCTGATCCAAGCCCAGGAGCAGATAAGAGACATTAATTACATTTACAAGCCCGAGATTTTCACTAGTCCCCACTCCATGAATTTCTTTGCACAAATTCAAAAACAAAGAAGTAAAATATTTCAGAGTCCTCATCAGAGTTCTAGTTATCTTTTTAGGTCAGCATGTAAGATATGAAGAATGTGTATTAAAGAAATTCTGCCACTGGACAATCTAAACACTGGTCTCCACCTCCAACTGTCCAGTTAATTCTGTTGTCTCTGCCTTCAGCATCCTGAATGCTTCTCAGCTTCTCTGGATACCCAATCATCAGCATCTCTTGCAAAGATCTCAACAAAAGCCTCCTTCTGTACTGTCCATATATCCTTGCCCACACCCTCTTCAGTAGATTCTCCACATGTTAATGACCTCTTCAAAACATGAGCCATAACAAGTCACTGTTCACAGAAAAAAAAAATGCTTCAAAACCTCCTCTCTCTCTCTCTCCAAGTAGAAGCAGAGGTCAACAGAACTGGCCTCAAGCTCTTTGTTCTCGGAGCCTCTCTGGCCTCTTCTTTATTTCATATGACAGGCACACTGGCCTTCTGGCTGTTGTTGCATCATCACTCTCATCCCCAGTTGGGTATCCCAGCACATTCTACTCATTTCATGACCTACTCCCTCACCACTGAACACTTGCGTGCTTGCCACTTGTCTATGGACATTGTCCTCACCACTGACTTACAACTGTGTCACCGTCAACAAGCCCTGAAGTCACTATTCTTCAAGGCGGTATGACTGGATAAGTTGTTAAAGAACTTGTCATTATCCCCCACACTCGTGGGTCTAGTGTTTATGTTGCCTGTCTCTGTAAACTTAATTGGAAGACATGTGAGGATATGTTCTTTGCCCTTTTCTGTCCATGTGGGTGATGACTGTCATGGAACAGTGCCTGTCACTCACACTCATGTATTAAGAAGAAGCAATCCACAGCATCCCAGTGCATAACTGGGGCTCTTCCTAAGCCTGAAAAGAAACACTGGACAGACAGGCTTTGGAGGACAGGTTCAAACCATGACCCTGAAACTTACTGGTGGTGACACTTAGGCAAAGAAAGCTTCTACTGCTTCTGTCCTTCTATTTCTCTCCAGAATGAGACACAGCCTTTCACCAGGGTTTGGGGAGGAATAAATGAAATAACATATGTGGAATGTGTAGCCCAGTGTCTGATCCAGATGCACATTTAAGAGCTGGCTTTTGCTATTCACAATGGTTCCATAATAATATATATGTGCCACATGGCCAAGGATAGCAATATCAGGACACCCGAAGCTCGATTCCCAGCTATATTCTCACTCTGACAAACCAGTGTTCAAGCCCTTGAAATTCAAACTTTGCCTTGACAAAGTTACAAATTACCATATGCAGGGATCTTCAGAGACTCTCCCAAATAGTCAAAACCACAAGGTTAAGCTTTAAACACCAAGGTTTTCTGAAATATTAATTAACATTGAAATAAAAGCAGTACAATGAGCAGAGATAAGAGTGACTGGGCGAAGTTGGGAAAATTACAGAATTTCAACTAGCATGCACCTTCCAGAGTGTCTATTTTCCACCCTATGGTATGGATGGCATAAACCTAAAGGGGATGAGTTCACATGGTACATAACCAAGAGAACGTGGAGGGAAGGAGAGGAAAGGAGAGATGGGGAACCTTATTGCATATGATACCTACTGGCCTTCTGTCCTAGCCCTACAGTTCACTTGAGTTGAAAAATTACCTCTCCATAGCCTCAATTTGAATGGCTTACTTGAGTTCACAGTAACCATTCTGCTTCTGAATGGCTGCTTTACAAAACCCTCCCTAGACCCAGGCAGACAGAAAGACTAGCCACTCATCCTGAGCTGCCATCCTGTTCTGTGTCCAAAGCCAGAGACCTTGTCTTATGCTTTCTTGTTCTCTGAGCAACCAGCAGACAGATATCTAAACATCAATGACCAGCACCTATTCAGCAGTGCTGTGTCTCTTCTACCACAAAAGGGTCTATAGTGGCTGTTGGATCAGGATCAGGGTCCAGTGAGAATAACAACAAGGTACATGCGCATTGGGTCCAGCTGGCCCTTGGATTAGTCTCCAGGAAGCAAGGGCACTTTATAGTGATATTATTCCATTATAAAAACCAGTTTTTACTCTCCTGGATTGTAAATCTCACGTTTAGATGGTTGTCAAGGTTTTTCTGATATGTTTTAGCTTACTTTGGAAAGTCATAAAATATCTCTAAGGTAAGAAGTAATGATAGCTCATAAATTCCACTTACTGTTATTCATTCTGGGTGCAACTGAACTCAAACTTACCATTTTAAAATAAATTCTTTTTCTCCCTTTAGATGTTTGTTCTCCAACTACCATAAAATCCACTCTTTTTTTTTTTTTTTTTGGAGGGCTGGACATTACAATTCATTGTCTTCCCTCTGCAGAAGTTTACAGGTTTGAATCAAATAAAAATACTCCTGACCACATCTAAAACTGAAACCATGAGAACTCTGTCTATATTTCAACATGCTGGAGCTGGGAAGGGAGAGAAATAGTGTTCTCACACCGTGAGAATGGTGGTCAGAGAGAGGTTCTAAACCGTGGGACTGCTATAAATCACCCATTGTGTCCAGGATCCTGAGCTTCTGCCTCCAGGAGTGTTTCAGAAAAAAAAAAATGTGCTCAGACTGGGGGTGGGGGGATTTGGATTGGGGGCTGCATTTTCAACACAATCCCCAAGTTTTTCACTGTAACCTGAGCAGAGATCACATCATGAGTGATCCTGGGAGAGGGAGTAGAAGAAGCTGGGGGAGTTGAGGATCAGGAGGAAAACTGAGGCAATGTAGATAATGGTGCCTTCAAAGAACTACCAGCAGTCCAGACTGTCCTGGCAAGGGAGATATAACTGGAGGCCACAGGTGGCTGGAGCTAGCCTCATCCACATGATAGATTAAAAAAAAAAAAAGACCTTCTACAGAAAAGGAAAGAAAAGATTCTTCTAAACTCAATACTGACATGTGATGTCTAGCTGGCCCATACAAAACACACTGGCTGGCTTCCTGCAGATTGCTTCTAAAACATTTACTTATTTATTCACATACTTATTTTTGTCACCTTTGGTACTGATTTTTTCACCCTGCATTGCATATTCCCCAGTAACAAAGGGTGAGATTCCTGCTCCAAATGCCTTTCTTCTTTCCTTTTGTCCTCAGAAGAAAACCAGGGGCTAGCTTCATCCATCCTGCTAGGTGAGGGTATTCGCCAGCCCAGGCATGCCCGCCCCTAGGGTCCTCACATCCCAATCCAGAGCAGTTTCTCTCTCACTTCCTCTGTCCCCACATTGTGACAGAAATGGATTTGGCTTACTCTGAATCAAAAACCGCTTTCCCTTCTGGCCCTCCACACTGTCTTCCCCGGATCGATGGGATTAGAAATAGCTGATTTAATTAGTCCAGTTGCAGCCTCGCTTTATTACTTTCTCATTTACAATGAAATAATGGGGAGCAGGCAAAAGGGATTTGTCATTATCTAAGGACTGGCTGAGGGTAGAAAGGATGCTATTGCTGGAACCAGCTGCAGCCTGTACCTTGAGGCAGAAGAGGGGAACTGCCGCCTTTCGAAGAAAATCAGGATTTTTTGACAGTTTGTGGGAAGCAGCGAGCCATCTCACCGACCACAGAGGCTGCTGGGACAGACAGCCCTGAACCTCGGGACTCTTAATCATGACCCATGGGACCGGTGTGGGATGCTCCCTTCCGTCACTTTCTGCATGACCAACAACGAAGTTTCACACCTGAGTGCATCCAATTCCTCTCTGAGAGTGTCCCCTTAATAATACCCAGGTGGCTAACTGCTCGCATCTGGATGGGGCTCATTGTTTAGACAACGTCAGGGTTATGCTGGCTTTGAATGGCCTCATTCTTCACAGGAACATCCATACCCATCGTAAGAGAAATTCACAGCAAGGTCCAAGGGCCGCATCATGTTCTTCTGCCATACCATAAACAAGTGGGTCCCTCTCACTAGGATCTTCCTTTTCCTCTTCCACCTCCGCTCCTTTCTCTCACCAATCAACTGTCCTCATTACATAGCCCCAAACAAATATGACTGCCTCAGAAAGGCTTGCTCTGATTCTCGGAGCCATCACTCTTTCCTTAGTGTGCAGACAGCATCTCTTATAACATCCATCATAGCACCCATTTAATTATGGTTTTGTTTTGTTTTTTTTTTTAGTCTTCCTCCAACTAGATAATGAGATCCTTGTACTTATATTCAGGTCATCTTTGTATCCCCAGAACCCAGAAAAGTGTCTGGTGCATTAGTGGTTATTCGAAATGTATGTGCCAGATACAAGAAGGAATGAATAAATGAACTAGTCAATCAATCAATTTTGAGCCAATCTCATTAAGTCTCAGCTCTCAGCTTAGGAATGACAAAATGTGTAGTTGTCTGAACGATGTGATTGCAGAGAGATCAATTGCTCTCGCTACACCCCAAAATAGCTTCCCTCAAATCCCATTATGGTGCATGAAATTCTCACCATTGGTTTACTCATTTAATTCACTATGTATTGATTTCAACAAGAGCAATACAAGATAAACTTGAAAGTGTAGTTGGATCTGGTCTAGCATTTCCCTATGAGCAAGGCTTTGGGAAAAGCAACTATTCCCATAAAAAGAGACTCTCGGCTGTGGACGGCTTTCCAGAGGAGTTTCCAACACTTTGGAGAATCTGTAGTGCCACTCTCTAGGAGAGGAAGAAATTCAGAAGATGGAAGGAGGGTGGGTAGAACCAGATATTGAGTTCATTTGGAGTCACACAGCGTTGAAAGCTATGCTATGCCTCCTGGGAGGTGCCTTCAGAGGCTGAAAATCAACACTGTGTCATGGAGACAAACCATTAAGATGCTGCCCAGCAAGTCACCCAGACACAGACCATGCGATGAGATAGATGGCATTATAGGAGAATGAGAGCAGCTAAGAAGGAAAGCCAGCTGAGGACCAAGTACAGGGAAAATATCTCAAAGTACGTACCTGGAACTTAAGTCAACTCTTTAGGGGAATCCTCCCAGAACACCTAGTACTGAGCCTGGCCCGTCATTATGTTCAGTTAATATCTGCTAAATGGAAGGATGGACAGACACTATGTTGGAAATACTACGGCCATTCCCATTGTCTTGATGAGGCGACCAGAGCTTAGAAAACAAAATGTTTTAAAAGGATTGCAATTAGTTAGCGGTGAAGCCAAATGCAAACTCAGTCTTGTCTGATTTAGGAATTCAAACTCTTGCTGTTCTTATTATGTTGTCTGGGTTGAGGTCTGCAGCCACTATGTAGTTCCTGACCACTCCCTGAAGGAGTCATGTTGTTGGGCTGACTGCATGTCATCCCAATCCTGCAGCAAAATGACTGAAAGCAGCTGCTTCTGGGCGTATTTATACCACATTGGCAAATTCTGCAAATCAGTGTTTTGTTGTTATTGTTGGCTTGTTCATTTTTGTACCTGGCTTGCTTGCTTTCAGAGAGCCAGTTTTTAAATATTTGCCTGGGCTTCACTGGAATGAAGGTGGGGTACATTCTCCCATTTCACAGATGGAACAGACTCTGGTGGTTCAACAATTATATGCCTGTGTAGACAAAATACATCCTCCTGAGTGCTGGGATTTCAGGTTTGCACCACCATTCCCAGTTTAACATGTATCTTTAATTTTTTCCTCCTTAATCACTCACGCCACAGAGATGTCCGGTTTGGGCTTGTTGATACTTGCTATTCCGGGTTTGCTATCCATGCCGTTGGGTTATCTTTCTGTTATTACTGCTTCATTCTTTTTATTGTCTTATTTGTACGATTATTCCTTCTCCAACTTCTTAAATTCAAATCTCCACTAATTTTCAGCCTTTATATTTTACTAATACAAACATTCAAACCTACAATTTACCTCTAAGTAGCCATTTTGATGCATCCCACAAATGTGTGACTGAAATTTTTTTATTTCATTCTAAATATTCCCCCTTGGCTTGTAAATGATATCAAAATGAGATATTTATTTTTGAATGTGTAGGAGTTTGGTTAGTTATCTTATTGATAATCTCTACATAGTCTCATTGAAGCTAGAGAACATGGGTTTCATGCTACCCAATATCAGAATTCCAGCTTGTTTTTGTGATTCAGTATGTAGTCAATTCCACACGTGTTCATTGTATGATTAAAAAGTGATAACTTTCCAATTGTTGTGTAAAATTCTCTAGCTATTTCTTTTAGATGAAGATGAATAATTAACTGTCTGAATCTCCTTTGGTCTCGCGGATTATTTGGTTATTTATATTATCAATTATTGAGAGAAAAGTGTTTTAAAAAAATCTCATGTGATGCTAGAATTGTCTATTTCCCCCTCTAGCTCTGTCAGTCTTGGTTTGAATATATTGAGGCTGTGTAATTAGATGCATGAAAGTTTAATTGGCTCCCTATCCATAGGAATGGAAAGTTATTCCTTTGTATAGTGAACCCCTTCATCTCTAGCAAGATTTCACCTTATATTTTGCCCTGTGCATTCATTTTGCCTAATATTAAAGTGGCTGGGGCAGATTTATTTAGCATTTTCCAGGAATATAACTTGGGGCACTTTTCTTTCATTCTCCCCATTGCTGTGTGTTTGAGGTATGCACGAACATAGGACCAGTGGATTTTTAAATCATGGATGACATCTTTGTCCCTTAGCAGTTTCACCCAGCCCACTCGCTGATACATTCCCATTTGACTCTATCATCTTATTTTGTGCTCACTGACCTTGTTGTTTTAGGTTTCTTTTACTTATATCATTTATAATTTTAAATGGTATTTTTTAATTCAAATCTCCATTTCATACATTTTCATGTCCTGGTTTGGAAGTTATGAACCCTACTACTATTCTTTTAAGTTCCACCCTAGAAACCCTAACACATTCGCTGGACATATTTACCATTTCACAATTCAAGACCTTACAGTACAATATGGGTCAGCTGGGTCATTTCCTTCCTAGCTTACATTCCAGTATGCTTGTGTATCATAATTTTTTTAACTGTTTAAGATTAGTTTTTATTTATGTATGTTGTTAACACTTCCCTATTCACCAATTCTTCTTGTATCCAAATATTCCATCTGTTATCATCTTCACCCTTTAAGTATTTCACCAAGTGTCAGTTGGTTCTGATTCCCTGTTTCATATACCTAAAAGTGTCCTTCTTTGGTCCTGATGCTGGAGATACACTCTTTCTTGAACAGGGAGATCTCAAAGATCACTTCTCAGTAGTGCAGATTCCAGGTGCCACCCTGGAGCTCGTGGTCACTGATCTCCCCTTCGTGCTGTTGCTACTAAGAAATCAGCCATTGGAGTAGATGCTATTTTTTTGTGACCTGTGTTCATTTTTTCCCTCTGTGCCTTTATAATCTTTTCTCTAACTTTGGCATCCCACTTTCATCAAGCTTTGCCTTAGATGTGGCTTTCATTTGATTTTATCTTGCATGAGATTTTTTTTCCAGATACCCCAGGTCTAGAGATACGTTTCTTTTGTCAATGCGGGGAAATCCTCAGCCATCATCCTTTCAAACCCTGCCTCCATCCTATTCCCTCCTCCCCATCTGAAATTGCAAATTGACGCATTACAGCTTCTCATTTAAACTCCGCACACATTCATTCAGGTTTTGATTTTGCCTGATGTTACCCGAGCCACTCCAGCTCTCTTATGGTGACTGTCTGATAGTTTATCTTTCCACGGTTTAACGTTCATCCTGTGCTTTGCATCTCAAGGGCTGCTCTTGTAGGCATCACGTGACTAGATCCTGTTTCGTGTTGTAGCCAGCCTCACAGTCGCTGTGTTCTACTTGAGTGTTTCATGTAGTCACGGATACGGTTGCATCACATGTGTGGTAGACTGCTACCTATTTTCTGCCTGTGTTGTGACATTGTTATTACTCTGTTTCTCCTTTACTGCCTTCTTTCATATATATTTCTAAACTCAATTCAGGACTGCCTCCAACTAGAAGCCTTCTTTGACAGTCCCCATCCAGCATGTACCCCTGACCACTTTGGAAGTTGTTCTCTGGGTCCCCATGACCTCAGCAAGGGCAGCCAAAGGCAATGAGCCCCTCCAATACAACAACCGAAAACCTCATCAGGAAGTCATTTCAGAACCAAAGAGACACTGGGAGCTAGTCTTTGTAGAATGATGGGGTAAATACAGGGTTCCTTATCACAGGAAGTTTGTGCCACAGCAGAAAAATCATTGTAGATGGTGTCAGAAATATCTTCAAGTCTTTTATTTAATAATTATTAATGTATTTTCGTATGACTTAAAAATCAGTCACACGCAAAACATATCAAACCTATATCATCTCACAACTATTGTTGCTAAGTTAAAAAAAAATCTGGTTTTGAAGTAAGAATCTTAAAAATAAATGTTCACTGAATAATGGTACAAGTGGCATATAAAAATGGCAAAATTGAGAAGGTGATGTTTGAATCCTTGGAGTCTGGGAGTCAATGAACTGAAGTGGGAAAGTGTGAAAAAGCACAGAGCAAGTAGATGCTCCCAGAGCAATATGAGGATGCTGTGGAGGAGGAATCTAGATATCTTGGAAGGGACCACATCGTGCAAGGCTTTAAGTACTTGCCAAATAGCTTGGGACTTCTCCCAAGAGCAGAGCATAAGGGAGAGAGCAGAGACAAGGAGGTGCCAGGATCTGGTTCTGAGCAAATGGCACTTTCATTCCCACACGCTAAGACTTTACAGTGCCTGCCAGCTCAAAAAGTCAGAGATGTGAGTCCAGATAATTGTCCAAGAGCATCTATGGCAGCATCATTTATGACAGTGAAAAACTATGAACATGGTAAATAGATGTGGTAAATGATGCAGATCCATCCATCTCGGATGCAGCCATCAAAATCCTTTTGGAATAATGTATCTGTGAGATGCTCACAAGGTAAGTAAAAAGCCTGAGGACAAATTTGTATATACAACAGGAGATTTTATATATGTAGTTATATATATAATCACAGGAAAAATAAATTGGAAGGTGATACCTGTATCAATATATTTATATCAATAGTTATATCTGATAACATCAATATTACAATGAAAAAATAATTTTCAGTCATTTTTATCACAATGTATTACTTTTCTTAATAAAGAAAAAAAAGCTGCTTTTTTTTTAAAAAAACAAGGGCATTTTCCCAAAGATGTTAAAAGTAAAGAAGAAACACCAAATCCCTCCTAAAATAGAGGAGGATGCTAAAACTTAAAGTATGCAGCACTGAGAGGTACCCATGGAACAAAAGCAAGCTGCTGTGTCACCCACACTCCAGCAAAGCAAGCGACCGCAGTTCTTAAGACAGCACAGATTTTTCTAAAGAGGAAACTGTTAGGAGGAACAACCTTGACCACTAGTCAATCAAATTCCCTTACAATGGAGCTGGCCATGAGGAGGATCAAAGAAAGCATCCAGCTTCTGTTCGTCGTGGACCATAAGACCTGTAAGTGCCAGATCAGATAAGCTGTTCTGAAACTCTATGACCCTGACTGGACAAGGTCAACCTTGATTTGGTCTAGCATGCTGAAAAGGAGTATATTGGATTGACCCCTAACTATGGTGTTTCAGAGGGTAGCCCCCCAAATTGGGATATCTAAACTGCCCGTGCTAAACACTACAATTTTTTTTTCACCACCAAAACAAAGGGAAAAGAAGAAAAAGGAAGTTACTGAGGACTATTCATTGCTACCCCTGTAATAATCTGCCCAGGAAAAAGAGAAAAGAGCAGACCTCATGACTAATTTTGAAAATCAGAGGATGTGCTGGAATTCTCTTTAGATCACCGTCTCTTTGTCTCCTGCAGGCTGAGTGCTTATGCACGGAGTTGGTCTTTTGTTCCACTAACCCCGGGCTTAGCCTCATCAATAATAATTTGTCAGAACTATTTTCTAAATCTAAAGTGGCACAATAGAAAAAGAAGAGGATCTTCATCAGGGTCAAATGTTTGTCCTACACAAATGAACTTTCCAAGAGAACAAATGAATAAACTGTATAAAAATTTACCTTCCTTATAGTTACACTAATTATTTTAATTGACTGGTTTGTTGCTATCTGTTGAGATATGGTTCCACCACACAACCCAGGGGCCTCAAAACTCAGATCTCTCCTACCTCAGTCTTCCAGTTACTAGGAATACAGGTGTGTACCATCACACCCAACTATCTGATACCCTTGAAGCAGAAAAAAAGACAATGTTTAAGCTTATATTTTAATATTAATTCTTATTTTACTTTTGTAGTTAGATCATAAAATCTAAGAAGTGAG